>LKEB01000002.1:0-71034 GCA_003795295.1 Cytospora leucostoma | reverse complement strand
CACCGTACCTCACCTCTGCCACCATATCTACCTACATACTGTGTATATTATGTACTTCACTTTGAAGATGCTAGAAAGGACGATCAAATATTCGAATATCCTCAAGGCGAGACCTAGATAATCAGATTCATGGATTCTTATATCCACATAACAGGCAGTAGCTATTCCATATCCCCTATTTACTTGAGAGTGCCGATTTCCTCGGCAGAAGAAACTTAAGCATTATTGAACAAAGCCGCGCGCGGGTATCATCATCCTTGGAGTCCCTTAAATACCATATTTTGCTTTCCCACTCCCCATGTCCTCCATTCCACCTATGGCCGCCACCAATCCGCAACTCCGTCAAACATTGATCCCGCGTTGCAAGTATTTTTATGTTTTGCTTGACTCGATGAGAAATGAGAGTGAAAGTAAGGACACTTGGCATGCGAAATGACATCCATGTCCGTCTTCGCTGCCAAAACTACAGGGCCTCCAGCCCGTACAGTGATGAGTCCAGAGACGTGAATGGTTTGTCCATATCGGCCAACATGTCCTCAGTTATATGCATATCATCGTCGGCCATGGCACCGAAGCTGTTCAGATCCCCATCCATGCCAAAGGCCGCCATGCCATTCACAAGCGTCGAGCCGTCAAAGTTGGTCCAGTTCATGTCGATCTCCAGGTTCGCCGTCTCGGGAATATCGCTGTTTGGCTCGGACACTCCACTCTCCTTGCTCGCGCTCGAGTTAGGCGTGTCCTCGTTCGGTGTCGTCGACCGGTACAGACTCATATCCGAGATCACACCACCAGCCGAGGCATCGAAGATGTTAAGCACTGGCGCCATCAAGCTCTGGGGGTCGATCGTCGTGTTCGCTAGAGGATCGGCAGCCGCCTGAGGTTGCTGCTGCAGGTATGTGACCGCTTGACTGGGCGTGTGTTTATCCACAGGCTTTGACCCAGCAGGTGTCTTGTCGTCAGCGCTGGCAGTCTGTGATGCTGGCCCGCCTGAAGCACTGCCTTGCGCACTGCCTTGGCCCCTCATGGAAGCCTCGCGTGATATGGGCATTTCTGCTTCAGTCTTGGCCTGCGTCTTCGGTAGACCATGCTCCTCCAACCCGATAGCAGCCGCCAAGGACTGTTCGAGGAACTGTTGCGGGTTCTGGTAAGGCAGAACATGCACATCCCGGTGGTGCTGCTTACGCGCCTCCTCTGTAGGAAATCCCGAGCCGGCCAGCTCACAGCCCGATTCCGTGCACATAAATGCTGGCTTGCTGGGTGCTGCCTTAGCTTCTTGCCTCTTCAACTCCGGGGACATACCCTTGGTCTGAGGCGAGGCAACCTGGCTCGATACCACAGGCGAGGAAAGCTGAGAATTCTGGGGGTTCTGAGAATTCGGCTTGACCCTCTTCCGTGCTGCAGCAGGGATCTGCAGGTTGTCCTGTGTCAGCGGAGTCGGTGCGGCCCACAGAGGCTTGCCATCAGGTGATGCTGCGCCGAATGCAAACGGCGGCTGAGTCGACGTCGGCGCTGCTGGAGGCTGGCCTCCTCTACTGTTCGATCTCTGGTGCATCTTGTTCAAGGCTTGAGTTTGCTTGGCGAGATTGGCTTCATTCAGAGGCGCTGGGGCTGGTTTCGGTCCAGTTTGGTTCTGCTGTGGCTGCTCCTGATCCGCGGTGGATCCTCCAAGCTGCTGTGGTCGACCTGTACTCGCTGTAGACAAGTCCTTGACCATGCTTTCAATGAGCTGCCTCGACTGTATAACCTCTTGTAGAGACATTGTGAGCTTGTCTTTGAGTGTCTGTGTCTGTTCTCCGTCCTGAAACTGGCTCACAAGTCGCATACGCTGCTGAAGTCAGTATTCATCACTGGGTTTGGGGGCTGAAACTACTACACTTACCGCCTTAATAAATGCCCTCAGTCGACTATCGTCTCTAGTACGCCCGAACCACTGTCTCAGGATTTTCGAAATCTTGTTGAAGTCCTCGATCGCCTTGGTAATGACGGGCATGATCTGAGCTTTGGCATCCGCGCTCAGGGAAAGCTCAGGGAATTTCTGATTCTCGAAAGCCGACTTTTCCTCCTGAAAGATAGCCCGGAAGAGCATGATATCCTGCTGTCCTTGTTGCTGGCTACGTAACGCGGCCTCGTATCTCTGCCTCTGTAAAAGGGGCATCTTGGCTAATTGCTCGGGAGGGATGATCGGAAGAGGTCTGCCCGCTGGAACTTGACCAGGCTGAGAAGCAGGCCTCTGGTTGTTCGCGTTCTGCTGCGTTGCTCCCTCGGGGTCGTCAGTACTGGGGCGCTTGAGACTCTTCTGTGCTGCAGCAGGTGAGGGATTCGGAGGCGCGGGCATGTGCTGCTGAGGCGGACGGTGGACTTTGGGTCCAGGTGCAACCGCGGATGCGGTTTGGCCAGGCTCTGGCGCGGTCGAGGGTGCCTGAACCGAGTGAGGATGCGTGAATCCTTGCTGTCCCACCGTAGCAGTGGGAGGAAGTCCTGGTTGCGTGGTCACAGGTGCTGCGGGTTGGCCAGATGGCTGTGGAGCCCCTGGCTCTTGGCCGAGAGCAGCCTGTTGCAATTTTTGCCACCTCATTCTCTGAATAATGACCCTAATTTGCTCCTCCGGGGCATCCTTGAACCTCACTTGCTGCATACGGAAAGCTTGTATCTCCTGGGCAGTGACTTCGGGGAGCTGGACATTGGGTGGCAGATTTGCCAGCGGGTTCGGCCTGGGAACTCCGGCTTGCTGCGGACCAGGCGCAGATCCCATGCCACCGCCAAGTTGTGCCGCCATCAAGCGTCGATACTGCTGCAGCTGAATGCTCTTTAGCGACTGCTTCATTTGGTCCGGTATGGGTGTGTTCGTCTGCTGGATCCAAGCCTTGAATTGATGCCATTTCTTAACCTCTGGCGGCATACCGGGGATACGTTGGGATACTTGTAGTGGCACCTCCATGTTTTCCATGATCATCTGAGCCTGTGGATGTTGTAGCGGGTTGCCCGCAGCCCGCATTCGATTCAGCTGTTGCTGTTGCATGATCTGTTGCATCTGAGGGTTTACGCCTGCGTTGGCCTGCTGCATCGGCATGCCCATTGGGTTTGCTTGATTTGCGGGATTCATAGGGACTCCAGGCTGCGACTGACCTGGACGGCCTTGCATCGCGTTCCGCCTCATTCGCAGGAGTATCTCATTCAGCTTGTCCGGGGGCAACTGCCTGAACCTCTGTTGCTGCTCTGGTGAGAGTTGAGCGAGCATGGCTCTGACAGCAGGATCTGGTAGCATATTGGGGTTCCCGTGTATCGAACCTGGGGCGCCTGGCTGGTTGAAGCGAGGATCGAGGCCTTGACCGAATTGGGGGTTGCCTGCTGCTTGGTTGGCCCCCATCTGGCCCATGGCGACTGGCGGCTGCCGGACCGGTGCATTCAAGGTATCCATCGCTGGGCTTTGCGATGCAGGCATCGGACCGCTCAGGCCTCCTGGCTGGCCTTGGAGACCCTTTGCTGCAGCTTGCGCCCTTAGTTGTGCCTGTGCCTGAACCTGGGAAGCATGCAGTTGTTGCCTGAACCGTTCCTGTTGTTGTGGATCAAGGCCACTGGGCATCTGTGGCCGTGGCGCTTGATTCGGTCCCTGGGGGAAAGGGTTCTGAGGCTGCATGCCCGCAAGGGGTTGAGGCGTAGCGTTGCGGCCCTGACCAGAGCTCGCTGGCACTACGAGCTGTCCAGCCTGCTCAGCCATGAATCCCTGTTTCTGTTCATTGACGATACTCTCCATGTTGCCGAAGGGGCCCATCTGTCCTCCAGGTTGGCCCATGTTGTTCATCATACCTGGGTTCATCGGGCGCTGTTGGCCAGGCTGCATTGGCATGCCTTGAGCGTTTGGGGGCATTCCTGGCTGTTGCTGCTGATGATGCTGCTGGTGTTGTTGTTGCTGCTGCATCTGCGCCTGCCGTGCCTGCAGGATCTGGCTGGCGTTCTTCTGTTGCAGAAAGAAGAGAAGGGGATTTGTGCCCTCGGCACGCATTTGTGCAAGCCGTTGAGGAGGCAGCCGAGCCGCCAAATTTTGCAACATTTGCTGTTTCTGGGTATCAGTCGTTGTCTGCAGCATTTGCACCGCCATCTGATGAGCCCTCTGCTTGTCCATATCAGACAGCTGCGCCTGATCGGGTACACGTTGAGGACCGCCAGGCATCGGAAATCCTGGTCGGCCTGGACTCGGCTGGGGCGCCATGCCATTGCCCAGGCCAAGACCCATCTGCGAAGCTTGTTGTGGAAGCTGAGACACTTGCATGGGGTTCTGCAGGTGTTGAAATCCCTGTTGGCCAGGGCCGACACCCCTACCTGCCATCTGGGCCTGCATGAGTGCAGCACTTTGTCGCTGTTGATTCATCATCATCATCTGTTGCTGAGCCGCCTGGGCGCTCATCGTCTCCTGGAGTTGAGGGACTTGGCCTTGGCGCCTGGCGTGCATTTCTTGACTCTTTTGTCGCATCTTTTGATCGTAATCGGGCTGTACCGTTTAGTATTCACCGTACAGAATGAATCTGTGGCTGCTGAGGGGCTTACCTTGTTCGCAGCATTCCTGAAAGTTTCCTGCTCGAATTGGAGGCAGATCTGTGCGACCCTTTGCCAATTCTGTTGTGGAGTCGCAAGCACAGCGCTCGTGATACTGGTTCGAGAATGATCAGTAGAGGTTCACTTGGAATGACATTTCGCAGGAGAGGTTCGCGGTTCATAACAATGGGCAAGCTATCAACAATGGCAATAGCGCTGCCCCGCTATACGCAAGCACCCTCCCTCTTCCTCTCGTATATCAGATGAACAGACAATAAAGAGCGTCAAATTCCACAATAGGCGAACTTACAGGTCCTGGGCCTTGCCCACGCGTTCTGCGATTGGCACGCTCGCTTGCCATCCAGGACCGACATAAGGTGTGCCCTGAATGTACTGAAAGGCTATGCGGCTGAAATCCATCCCCTGGGCTCCGGGCATGGCAAAGCGATTCTGCTGTTGTGGCATGAGCTGGCCACCGGCCATCTGTTGCATAGGTGCGGCCATCGCCGCCACGAAAACTGGATGAGCAGCCCAGAATCAGAGTGCTGCGATATTATCGCACGACAAGGCTTTCAAGTCAACGCGCTGATGCGCTATGCCTCTCACCGTCTGTGGTTGGAGAGGGTCGTCGCCGGAGAACGGGAAGTGGGTGGCGTATAGTCGAGAGGCGAATGAAGGGTTGAGGTGCGAGTGACTCCGTTGCTTGTGTGCTGACGAGGAAGTGAGGGGCCGTCACCGTGCTGCAGGCTGCCTAGTGTCTTATCCAAGGAATCAAAAACTGGCCCAATGCTACGAAATCTGTGCCGAAACAGCCAAGTCAAGACGACTTGCGCCTTGAACGCTAAGACGTAGAAAGTTCCCGAGTAGTGCCAAATAACGTAACCTGGCCGAAGTCAAGATTACCGGCAACGCTGTATCCACCGACAACGAAGCAAGGCAGGGTCCCGGGCGAGCGATCATGCGCAGCTCTTCTCAAGAATGGCGACCAGCCTTTCAAATAGTTCCCTCCTGTGAAAGAACTACCGTTATCCCATTCAATATCGGTCGATAAATGACGATCGGTAGCGAGCCCGACGTCTGAAGGTCGTGCTGCTCGGATTTGGCGAAAAGTCGTTGCTGAGTATCGTAAAAGCCGTATCTTCTCCAGAACGTCGATACAGTACTACTATTCCACAGTGTGTAATACAAAGGATGTGACTTCCGTTGGGGATGTATCAGGAGGTAAAGTGCGTTCGAGAGAAAGAATCGAGGGTTCGACAATGACGTGCAATCGGCGTAGCGGTGGCTTGCGTGCGTTGTGCAGGTCGTGAACACTCGTTATATATGCTTGAGTTTATGCTGCGTGTCGTACACGTCTGCTCGTAGGGGTCCCCGCGGTTGTCGTCGCACGGTAGTAAAGAAATGGACCCAAGTGAAGAGGCACAGGCCTGATGGTAGCTACGTGCTGCACCAGAAGTCGGCCAAGTCGTCCTGGAGTGGGTGGAGCACTGGGAGCCTCAGTGTAGTCACTGCGTGGTCCAAGTCGTTGAGCAGAGGCAAAAGCAGAGGTAGCGGCGTAGGGCAAGGATGCAGACAAGAAGCAAGATTGGGTGGGAAATAACTCTGTCGACCACACGACGCAATCTCTGCCGACGTGAGGGGACGACGAGAGGAAAGCAAGGCGGCGGGTTGACCGCTGTGTGTCAAAGGTGTGCAGGGAAGAAAAGCGAGAGGAAAGAAAGTGGGTTCGATTGAAGAGTGAGTGAGACTGGAAGAGAGAGGCAGAGGCGGCGGAACAAGACCTGGCACCCCTCGCTGGTGCGAAGTTAGCGTAATGAGCAGCGGCACTTGGGAGGTACCCAGATGGTGCGTACTTGGGTTGTACAACAAAGTACATGACTCCAGTTTTCCCAGGTACTTAGGTACCTAGGAATTCTGCACCACGCACCTTTGAATACCTACCTGCAGCCTGTAGCCGACCCACTGGGCACCCCGATGCACATTGCCCATTGTTTGAATCTTTTCTCTTCTTTCCTGATGCCTTCAGGGCTATGATATATATTACCGAGCTAAGCAACGAAGTACAGAGCAATCAATTAGGGGCGGATTTGCTTGTGTTCTGCAGAACATACTCGAACGCAATGATGCGAGGCCCCGGCAGCTGCCGACCGCCAGTGGGGGGGTAGGAGACTGACACCTGGATCTCGGGACACCTGAGCACTTCCGACAACGAACTCTGCAAGTACTTTGAGGTACCGGTTGATGGATTGGCGACAGGGATGCCTGCCCATTTACGGTCGCCCCATGACACCCACACGCCTCACCTCCGAGTCTGCGTGTTGCGCCCGACAGAATTCTGCTCCTCAGCAGCAGAACTGTGCCTATATGATCACGGGGACCAAGAGTCACACACGATCTGATCTTGATGCGACTCGTGGTCGTTGTGTGCATCAACAAGACGGTCTCCTCAGTTGTTGATGTTTTGGGTCGCAGATCACCAGTACCGTAGCGCGAGGTACGCAACGGTCAGTACCCAAGTAAGTATGCGGTGGCAGGGTCACTTTGGGCTGCTACATGCCAGAAGGGAAGAATACAAATGCCTCGGATAAGGAAGCGAGCAAATGCTGGCAAGAATGTGTTGGTTGCATACTGACAACAACCAACGTTGGCTTGATGCAATGCCCTGGGCGGCGTCTAAACCGCAGGACCTCAGCGCTTACTATGTACACTGACTTCCTCCTCGCTGGAGCAAGTAGTTGGCAGAACAATAAGTCCAGCATCTTCGAGGACAGCGTGAACAACAATCGGGACTGTTCCAAGGTTGCCTGCCCAGTTTGCCCGGTGGTTCCACAGACTGACGACGAAGGGCTATCCATGGATGGATACGCATGTCCTTCAAGTACCCACTAAAAAGGTGGCCTGCCCAGTCTGCCCAAGTCTAAGTACCTGATCACAGAGATGATACCCGGAGAGCACATGATTGAGATGCTCAATAATGTCATTGTTAGTATCATGGGAAATGGGATGGTGGTGGGGAATAAATATGTGAGGTAGGTGGAATTGTGTATGGCTTCTTGTTTTGTGTGTGCGTGTTGCCGCGATCAGAGCGGATCGGTACTGTGGAAGTTGGCTGGTTGGAGCGGCGTCAAATCTGAAAGCGCAGGTGGATGAATCTGAAGTTTGAAGTATGGCCGTCCCTGGATCGTCGTGCGTCCGTCCTCTCACAGACGGGGGAACAGATCAGAACCCAGAAATAATTGACAGGGACAGGTGGGTTCGCCCTGCGCGCTTGAGTGGCCGGGATCTCAGCTCGTGCAGACGCTAATCCCCTTTTCGCATCTGACCTTTGCCGTGCCTGCAAGGACAGGGTTAGAGATGCTGTGGCCTGTAGCCAGGTGCCAGGGTAGCCTGTGGCCTGTCGGTCTGTAGCCTGTAGTCGCAGACCCCAAACCGCCAGTTTCTCGCTCGACAGAGGACATCTCGTATCGATCAAGATCGGGAAAGGGCTCCAGGGAGGTAGCTAAGTAGTTAAGCCAGTCATCGAGGCCATCCCTCGACGACGGAGGCTCCTGCGGTGAAGACTAGAGCCAGTACACAGTGGTTCGTGGCATCCACAAAACCTTATTACCTGACGTGCCTGGGTGGATAGTGTGAGATGGCGGCGGAGACGGTCTTGCGCAACTTGGAGGGGTCTGTGCAAGATGAGCGATGAATGATGAGCGATGCCCAGGCGGGCGATGAGCCGGCACATCTGTCACTGGGGCAATTTGGGGGTCCATGGTCCTAAGTGCGACCCCCCCCCCCAGACTCCCGTTATCACCCACACACTCCAACACCAAGACTGACCACTCCACTATACCTAGGTACTCCAAGGGTTCACTCTAGACTCAATACCAGTTACTCTTAACCTTCCAATCCTTCGAAGTCAATGACTGCCCACACAGCAGACACTTTGACCTCGTCGCACGTTATGACAACACTGATCTGGGTTGGTCTACAAATTCGTCATGCAGGAAAAAAAAAGGCAACCTCATACCTTACGTTCTTGTGTTTGGGTGATTTATCGAGCCTGTTGCTCGTCACGACGGCACTTGTCAACCACGAGCCGTGGTGGGGCACCTATGTTGGTCATCTCTTCTTCACTAGTACTGTTACCGCATGGTACGCCTTCATGATCTATGATTTAGGTATACTTCGGGTGGTGATCTGTACCTAACTCGGTACATCAGGGATCTGGGTGTGGCAGCTCGGCTGGCAAATCAGTCCATCTTCCCCCGTCGCCGAGAACACTGCATTCTTATGGATGGCTGATCTGAGTTGGCAACACCCCAGCCCTAGCCACATTGGGAATTGGCTGTCACGCAACGCCGGCATCCAACATTGGGCGACAATGCATCCGGTATCTTCCTCGCCCTCAGGGGTATGATTGAGTGATAACGAGGGTCGTCGAGTTCCGCCATCACCGGTGCTTCATCTGCAACGCCCTGCTCCTGTGGAGACTCCTTAACGTTGAGAAGGTGCTGAGTAGCCTTTCTCTACCTCGGGGTATCGTCAGGGGCGCATAGCCACGAGAGGTTCGCAATGGCTCATTCCCAGAAATCAGGCAGCCTACCTAGGTAGCTGTACCCGGCCTGCGGTACACTACCTGACTACCTATGCCTTTTCGGTAGGCAACTACCGTGCAGTACTCCCCGAACATGCATAGAAACTTCGGGAGGTCAAGGACGACACATGGGTACTCTTCAGCAAGGCGGTTCTGTGTCGCTGGCAGAGTCAATTCGGCTATTGCTTGACTGCCAGTACTATACGGCCCTCTGTGGGCATCGGCCATCGAGAATCAAGAGTTTCTCATAGCGATCCAGAGCTTACCCATTCTTAGACGCGACATAATAGAGTCCCTAGCGGACATCCACAGGTAGTATAAGTGGCATTGCTCGCCATAACGAGCAATGCGCCCAGATGGGTTATCCCCTGCTGTCAATGTCAACGAAGCCCCTCATGTAAGATTTTCATGCAGCACAAGCACCGGTCAGCGAAACGGCCGAATGTTTCATTGCTCTGTGCTCCTCCAGCGCCAGAGACCAGGTATATATCACATCTCCCATTTCTATAGATGTGTGTGGTCAAAAACCATCCGTGGAGCTGAAAATAGCTACACTAGATGGTTGATTTCCATACCGTCTTTCTGGTCCGGGGTCGCATCGTGGCTGGGGGATTCGTCGATCATCTTTTCTGGAAGCTTAGCCTTACCTAGCCTGCAGTCCGCCCCTTCCAGCAGTGGGCCCTGACCCGTCAATGTCGGATCTGGGTTAGGGTACGGCATTACCAGAGCTTCAACGTCCTCACCAAGGTTCTGGGGAGCGACTGAAAAGCTGGGAAACCCTCACCGATTACAGTCGTTGTGTGGATCAGAAGGCAGCGTTCGCGTTCGAGACGACTGAGGAAATAATCCTAACAGCGTGGGGAGTTTCGAGATCGGACTGTTTTGTGGTGGAACCAGGTTCGAAGAACAAATAGATAGGTATTGTTTCCTACCATTTTGGCCGCTCCACCCTAAGTCCCAAACAATCACTGCCCTCATCCATGGATCCTTTCGCCAATCAAACTTGCTCCTAAAGCCCCCAGGCACCCATCAGGCATTTCACTTGTTGTTGTAGAGGAGATGGACAATTCTCAACTGGCGATGTCGATGTCGGCCATGCTTCCACTACAGTTCCATGGATTCCTCGCGAACACTGAACCCGCAGCTCAATGGTCACACCGTCCGGTGTACGCCCGTCAAACATACATGCGTACCTGTCAGACAACCACGTAGCCCATACGCTGTGCGCCTTAAGATGGAGCTTATAACAGCCTCTATCCCGCACTTGTTATACGAAGACGGTCGACGTACCTTGCTACTGTGTCCGTTCTGCACGTGGATCGGATCCGTCAGGTCTATAATGGGTCGGGGCAACCAGGGTGCGTTTCCGGACTGCCACTCTCATCGCTTGTGAATCTACCAGCAGCCTCGAGATATCAAGTCTAAGTCTTGGGCAGCCAAGCCGTAACCATCCTTTGCCAACTGGATAATATCGCCATCCTCTCCCGCCTGCATTTACCCCCCGATTGATAGCTGTGAGTTGGATTCGGGCTAAACAGCCCCGTTGAGGAGGGGCGGGTGCCACAAGATGGCGGGATCGCTTTCGATAGGACACCGAGTATCGCCTCATGCAGGACCAAAGGCCTGGTTTCCTCGTTCCGGTCTATCACGAAAACATTGCGTATCTGGGCAACAAAATCTCTTCAGGAGACCATCTCCCATCACCCCCACCCCCAGGTGATGGGGAAGGCTTGGGGTGCTGTATGATGTTTCGCCCCTGGGCTTGACACCTATCAAGGCTCCGTCAAATCCGACTGGGCAAAAAGAGGCTCCGGGCGTTGGTTGACGACAAGCTTATTTCCTATCTTCCCACCCAAGGTGCGCAGTGTACGTAGGTGCGGTAGGAATATAAGGCTGAAGCAAAAGAATCGATCGATCGCAACTGCATGCAAAGTGTGGTTTTATTGATTGACGGGAGCCCCCGCGGCAGATCTGGGGCTCTTCTTGACGTTGCCGTTGCCGAATCGAAACCCCCCATGTCTCCGCTGCTCGGCCCGATCTTGTGGGTCACGCCCGACACTATCGTGGCCGATCCGGAAGGAGGCAACCGCATGCTAAGCCTGCCGTATGCAGTCTCCAAATCCCGTGATGATAACGTCGTGAACTTCATATCGGCAGGTCCCCCTCTTTCTATCACCTTCTGAAAACAATTCCAAGCTCCTTGGTGCCATTGATTATCCGGCTACTCTATGCTTAAGAACGGCTCACTCTTGAGCGTCTTCCAATCAGTGCTCTTCACCACAACTCGTCGAACTGTTATCGTCCATCGTCGTGGCTTATCGGCAACATCGTTCAACATGGCGCCCCCAAAGTCTGCTCTAGAGTTCCTTGACTTTGTGAATGCATCACCAACTCGTAAGTAATGGGCGCTCGTGAGATGTGATCTTCCTGCTCACAGTTCGTCCCAGCCTACCATGCTGTCGCCTCTGCTGTTACCCGCCTCGAAGCCGCTGGTTTCAAGGCCATCAAGGAGCGGGACAACTGGTCCTCCGAGCTCCAGCCCGGCGGGAAGTACTATCTCACACGCAACGGGTCCTCAATTGTCGCCTTCGCCATCGGCAAGAAATGGGCACCCGGAAACCCCATTGCCATGATCGGTGCTCATACCGACTCCCCTACCCTCCGCATCAAGCCTGTCTCCAAGAAGACGAACGCCGGCTTCCTGCAGGTCGGAGTTGAGACCTACGGCGGCGGCATCTGGCACACTTGGTTCGACCGGGACCTGTCTATCGCCGGCCGCGTCCTCGTCAAGGACCCCGAGGGGAACTTTGTGCAGAAGCTTATCAAGGTCGACAAGCCTATCCTTCGCATTCCCACCCTGGCCATCCACTTGGACAGGGCGTCCAACTTTGACCCCAACAAGGAGACGGAACTGTTCCCTATTGCTGGGCTTGCTGCTGCTGAACTGAACCGGACCGGGGAGACCGAGAAGGAAGCCAAGGAGAAGGCTGCGGAGATCGACGAGAACGGGGAGTTCCAACCGCTGAAGGCCTTGACGCAGAGGCACCACCCGTACCTGATCGACATAATCGCGCAGCATGCCGGCGTTGAGGCCGACGGGGTGGTCGACTTCGAGCTGGTCCTGTACGACACGCAGAAGTCCAGCCTGGGTGGTATCAACGACGAGTTCATCTTCTCCCCACGGCTCGACAACCTGAACATGACGTACTGCAGCGTCCTGGGGCTCATAGAGTCGGTCAAATCTGGCAGCAGCCTGGACGACGACTCCTCCATCAGGCTCATCACCTGCTTCGACCACGAGGAGATCGGGTCGACAAGCGCGCACGGTGCCAACTCGAACCTCCTGCCCGCTGTCATCCGACGTCTGTCCGTCCTTCCCAGGGCTAACTTCGTCGAGAGCGGCTCCGAGAAGTCGTACGACCATGTGAATGCCGACGATATTGCCACGGCCTTCGAGCAGACATTGTCGACTTCGTTCTTTGTGTCTGCCGATATGGCGGTATGTGACCCTCGAGCAGATTGTTTCCCCTTTCGTTGTTGTCCCCGGAGCTCCGAGACATGTTCGATCCAGGATTTACAGAGATTGTCCATCTGGATCACACGTCTCGCTGCTCCCATTGCTCCCTCCTTTAGGTAATTGCTGACCCTCCTCCCCATCGAAGCACTCGGTCAACCCCAACTACCAGCAGAAATACGAGTCGAACCACCAGCCCGAGATCAACAAGGGCACTGTCATCAAGAGTAAGTCTACTTCCCCGGTAAAGACCACATACTGTTGTTGAAGTACAGCCAAGCTGACCAATGCGGCTCTACCCAAACAGTCAACGCGAACCAACGGTACGCCACCAACTCGCCCGGTATCGTCCTCCTCCAGGAGGTCGCAAAGAAGGCCGGCGTTCCCCTCCAGCTCTTCGTCGTCCGCAACGACAGCTCCTGCGGCAGCACAATTGGTCCCATGCTGTCCGCCAAGCTGGGCGTGAGGACCCTGGACCTCGGCAACCCGCAGCTGTCGATGCACTCGATCCGGGAGACGGGTGGGTCGTACGATGTCGAGCACGGTATCAAGCTCTTCGAGTCGTTTTTGTCGAACTATGCCGCTCTGGAGTCCAAGATCCTCGTGGATTAAGGCGGACGCACAGGCCGGTTGACTGTTTATGATAGGTGGACAGAAGAGAGCCAGAGTCGGAGGCTGAAAGTTACGTTCTGCCTAGCCACCGTTGGTAGAAGCTTTCAGCGGTCGAATTTCTCATAGTATTAGAGCAGTGAAGAACTTCAGCGTTAGGTCAGCGCGAGATGATGATATACAGCTTGTCTCTTTACCTACGTTTGTTCTGAACTTGATCATACGTAAGTTGGAAAAGTCACAATCCTTTCATTATATCCCTCCGGCTCGTCCGCCGTCTGTATTGCCCCGGCTCAGGCCGTACCGTAGATTTGTATAGGCATGAGGAGCGGGGAATCATCAATGAGCCTGATTTAGCCGGGCAACAGCTATATATATATCACCAACAAGTATAGTAAAACCGGTAGACTAGGACGGGCCACCAGCACTCGGCCATATAATCCCCATCTCGTCCGTCATCCCATCGATAGTCTATCTTCTAGTGCCTACCCACAGGTCCACTTGGTCACCCGAGATACGAACGGTTACCTTGAAGACTCCCTACGCGTAGTAGTATTAGTGGGGGTAAGTGTACTCACTCAGATGATCTGACATTCCGAGCGGATCGGACGTCAATGATAACCATCACAACATCGGCGCCGCACGAGATTCCCAGCCACCGTCCTCTTCTTCCATCTGATGGAGGGAAGTGGGGAGACGGGTTCGGCATAGTGCCTCTAAAGTACATTGATGCGGGCTAGCTTTCGACGAGGGGATGGTTGAGAAAGTCGATGGCCAAGACAAAAGTACATACTTGTTCAAAGATACATGGTGAGAACCGCCCTTACTTGAACCAGTTGGTCTCGCGACGCTCGAAGCCCACTCGGCGCTCCTGTAACAGAAAAGTGGTGGTCAAGGTTGTTGTTTGTTCTAGGTTTTGTTGGTTTATTCGGTACAACGGTAGGCCTTCAAATAGCCCTGCCCAAGGTTCCTTCGTAACACTGGCCCTGACCCCCTTGAACTTTCCTGTATAGAATCAAGATAGAAAACAGGGGACAAAGGGCATACAGGCAAGGGGCATACACCCATAGCACGACTTTCTCGGTGTATGGAGACCCAGGGCAGTCTCAGGAGGGTTCTGGAAGCAGGACGCGCTGAAGTGACCATCGGTCAACAATAGCATACGACGGGACTTTACTTTCGAGGATGTATACAAGACATCTAGTTATTCGAGTTAAATTGGTATGTATAATCGAGGTGGCGAATGGACATGCGATTGGGGGGAATCTTTTCTTCTATCTATGCATCCAGACATGACAAGCCCTACCGTACCCTCCATCCTGAACCGAAAGACGCTCGCCAAGCTCAACTAGCCCCCTTAACCAGTGCCAAGCGTGCTCCGAGGTATAGTGATACTGAGCTTGATGCGCCTAAGTCACACCGTCTGTGCAAAAAGACTTCGATACCATCTCGAAAATGAGGTGAAAATCTTCCTAGGTGAGAGAACCTAGATCATCGCAGCAACCACACCACAGATGACAACTTCCTCCCGTTGGTTTCGGCCTACTAAAGCCCACCGAGGCCGAACTGTGGCGCTACATTATTTACTCCCACTCAGCCTTGTGAGGTAGTTCAAGAAGGCCTTCTTGTCCGTTGACAAGTACTGTAGGAATTCTTGGCCATCGATACCAAGGCTGGGGAACAGGGTGCTCTGGAGGCTGCGAATGAAGACTTCGCCAGTCTTTGTGTAGATTGTCTGCTCCAGCTGCACAATTTCGTTCATGACCTGTCTGGCCTGGGCATCGGACGGATTGAACTGAGGGTTTCGGAGGACCTCCCAGCACACCGGGTGAAAACGTTCGACGATGAAACTATCAAATCCCGGGAAGAAGGGGGCCGGGCTTCCTGTAGGCCCTGTTGAGGTGGATGTGATAGTGGCCACATCTGGTCCACCCCAGACGGACGTCATCTTCGTCAATAACCCGAAGGCCAACCTACTGGTGGCCATGTTGCCGTGTGATACTGTTCCGGCCAGCGTGATGATGGAGGATATAAGTGACTCGAAGTAACCTTGATTCGTTTCGCTGACGAGAACATTACCGAGGTCATTTTGCAGAATTATCTGGATGAAGTGGAGGTATTCCCTCCTCAGCTCACCGAGCTGGATGTCATCATCCGTACCAGTGGCTGGCTGGGACAGACCTTCGAAGATACGCTGCAGGAGCGGCGTGAGGAGCATATTCAGTATTTCGTAAATTTCTCCCTTGAAATTGAACACAATCTGTTCCAGTAAGCGGAGGAACATAGCCATCTCATCGTTGGAAGAACTCTGCGAGAGTAAGCCCTCAATCCATTGCGGTAGCTGAGGCAGCACGGTGACCCCAAGCACGCCGAGCAAGCGAGAGAAAGCCGATCTGCAAGCGGTACGAATCTCACGGTTCGTGTTCAGCTCTTTAAGCGCAACAAGAATCGCCTCCGCAACACGTGAGAATACCTCAGAGACCTCCTTTGCTGGTGGTGGCTGTTTGCTAACGTTGTTGCCCGTTGGAGAGTCGGCATACCCGTGTGCCAGTATCCCCAGTGCCGTGATGATGTGGTGGACCTGAAGAATAGCCTGCGAGTCACCGGATTTCGCTCTTGGCAGGTTCTGTTGCATGTCTGCGAACAGAGGTTCCATGATGGAACGAGCGTACAGTACTTGCTTCTCAACAGGCGTGCCATTGGTAGAGGAGATGCAGCCGATAGCCTCAAACAAGTAGCACTGGTTTGTGAACATGGCATCCGCCGAGTGATCCGACTCATCAGAGGACATATCATCATCGGCCTCATCGCCTGGAACTTCGGCCTTGATGGCCAGCAAGTCGCCGACCGATTGTATGACAGTCTCTGCCATGTTCTGCACTTGCGCCCGTAGATGCTTGACTAACCGGTAGAACAAGTACCACGACCGTAGGCGTACTCGAATGTGGTCATGATGAACCAGGCGTACAAAGGCCTCCAACACGCGGGGTATATACTCTTGGCGGGTCTCGAAGAAGACGGCATAGCGAACGCAGATCTCCATGTATTGCAAAAGAATTGCAGGGTGCGGGAAGTTCGAGATGTCTGCACAAAAATGTTAGTAAACAAAAGAAGACAGGAACAAACACTTCCGTTCCTTATTGCTTCTTTCTTACCTGATTCAACCATCTTCGACATTATAAGCAAGAGTCTCTCAGCAGCAGCATTGCTAGGCTGGGACTTGCCAGCCAACCCTGAATTCGGAAGCGCGAGCTCGCCAAACAGATACATCTCATGCAACGCCAGGTCCACGTCCCTCCAATCCATCTGGGACCCTTGTTGGTCAAGCGTCTGGAATGTGTTTGCGACAAGGTTGCTCAGTATCTCCAAGTAGAGGTTCTGGTCAACCGCAGCCACGCTCTTCTGGAGGTTTTGCAGCCGCTTCCGTAGCTCTTGAAACTCTGCCTCATCCGTTTGCTCATCCTCATTGCCCCATGATGCTGTCTCATCGTACCTCATCTTCATGATGATGGCATTCAAGATGCCGGGAAGCATCTCGGAGTAACGAGGTGGCAATGGCGTGACCTTGCGGAAGAAGGTGAGGATATCAGTCAGGGATGGGATGACAGAGGAGCAGACCTCGTCAAATTCATCCGAGAAAAAGCGAAGTAGAAGTGGTATAAAGTCATGCAGATGCTGCTCAGCATTGGAAGCCGCATCCTGGCTTGTCTCGAGCACCTTCACAACGTCTGTCATGACCACGTTGACAAGCTTTGCCACTGCTTCCGCCAGATCGTTATCATATTTGGGCGTCCCCCTGTACTGGTTCAACGGCGGACTGTTGACAAGCTCTGTAACGATCTGTTGGAGCCCCAGAAAGGCGATCAGCTCCATCTTGTCTGTGGGCTTCATCTTCTTCGAGGTGATCTCAGTGTAGGCGTCGACGGCGGCGTCTCGGACCTTGTCAGTGTCGCCCTTCGTCCGTCCGATCAGGGGTAGCAACAGGCTGATCATGTCCTGCTGGATAACCAGGGTGATGTCGGTCCATTGTACCCATTTGCCCAGGACCTTCAGGGTCATCTCGATGATCCTGTCATCCTTGTCTTGATACTGCGCGAGTATTTCTTGCCAGGAGCGAACAATCTTCTGCATATCCCTCTCCCTAACAAGGTCCTTGAGGTCGACGTTGCGGTTTGCCTCGTCCGGTTGTCGAGAAAGTAGCTGGTCTGCAATCTCGTCGTGAACGGCAAGCAGTATGCGGAGGTAGAGGACACAGCCGGCCGGGTTGTCCCTCCTGTCACTCCCTGGCAGGTTGGTCAGGGCCAGGAAATCGTCCATGAAGCTTTCCCATCCTTGTTTGTATAGCCGAACAAAAAGCAACGTCAATGTCTGCGTAAGTTTGTTCTGTAAGGTAGGCGAGTCGACCTGTTCGAGGTTGCCGGCATAGCTCCGATTCACATAGCTAAGAAATGTGTCCTTCAGGCCAGCTAGCTGGACCGGGTTGTTCTCGATCATGATCGCATTGTTGATTATCTCAAGGCAAACAACACGGGTCACCTCCATCGGGGGAGGGTTCCGGTTGAACAGAGACACACAGGCCTGCCATCCTTGTGGATCGGACCTCAGGTTGTCAAGGTACTGGAAAGCCTGTTGCTTGAGGGCCTGGTCGGACTGAGGGTTCCAGCCTATCTCGATAGCATTTTCGATCTGTACAGCGAGAGGTCTTCAGTCAGCTTCAACGTCCAACACTCTAGGTTGCGAAGGCTTCTGAGCATATGAGCACAAGAGCACAGGAGCACAGGAGCACATGGCGGGTGGGCGGGCGAGCAGGCAGGCGAGCGGGCGGGCTGGGTTGAAAAATGTCTTGAGTGACTGGGCACAGCACGGAACTGTCGTACCTGGCTCTCCATAGTGACGGAGGCTCCGTAAAGGAGTTTCGTCAAAGGAAGGCGTCTAACTTCGTATTGAGATCTTGGCCACGAGGCTGCTATGACGTTTGTATGTTTTTCGTGTGTCGTAGGCAAACATGCAGCATCGTATATTCGAGTGTGGAGGTGGGGCAGACGTGCAGTGCAGCAGCTACCGCAGGCTGCTCATGAGGAGTGGATGAGCAAAGAACGAAGGCGAGGCTGGGCGAAACTCGGCTCGGCAACTTTTGTTTTGTTCAAGGTTATAATAACGACGGAGTCTTCGAAATATGCTATTTAGCCGGTTGGCTCTGTCGTCACCGGGCTGATGTTGGTGGTTTGCAAAACGAAGGGTTCGAGGTCAAGGCTGTCGGCGTGGGTAGGTACTTACGGCATTGAACTGGGCCGTTGGTGGGGCAGTCAAAAAATAAAGGGCTTTTGCTGCATGCAGCACCTTCCAGTGGGCAGTTGTCGGCTTGCTAGCCGGCACCCATTCACCACTACCTAGGTACTCTCCACTGTAGACTGCCTAAGTGCAATTGATCATAATTAGGTACCTACCTACCTAGGTAGGTACATACTTAGTGGGACCTTTTGAGGTTCGCTACCACACAACTAAACCATTGATGGTACAAGCTCACGTGGCCCTTCCAGAGCTCCTGAAGTACCGACTGGAGGTTATGTTAGCTGCATCGGAGGTGCCTTCGAGATCCCAGAACTCGCTCGTATGGGTAATCTGCAGTGCAGCCCTTATGAGGGAACCATACCTAGGTATGCTGTCCTCCCTATCTACTGCCCGCCGCAATGGCCATCGACCGTCTTTCCTCATGAAAGGCCGGCTTCCTAATGTGGCTAACACAACAAGGCATATCCAGAGTCCGAGTAAATTACTGTAAAGTAAGAGTTTGCTCATCCTGTATTGCATCGCAAACCAAAATGCAGTGCTGCCGTAAGAATCTTCCATCGTAATTCCTTGTACCGTAGAACGCCCATCTCCCGTCAGTTTTAGCCTCCGACGCCCTTCAAGCCAGACAACTACATGCCAATCAGAGCCTCGTGTCTAGGCGGTCTTCTTCTTCTTCTTTGGTGGCGAACCACCGTCCTCGCCGCCATCTCGTGCGTCCTCATCATCGACCCGACTCTCCGCATCCGAACCACTGGCAGAGCCGTCGCTCTCGTGGGCTGAATCATACTCCTCCGCAACGTCCGACTCGGATTCAGCTTGGAAATCCTCGTCTACACTTTCCTCGTCCTCGTCAGCCGAGCCTCGATCAGCACCGCCGCCTACGACCTCATCGTCGGAGCTGAGTGCCTGTTCGCGCAACGCCTGCTTGAGTAGCTTGTCGTCCTCGTCGATCTCATTCTTCACTCTGAGACCCTTGAGCTTGAAGAAGGACTCCAGGGCCTTCAGGTCGTCCCTGTTAATGTTGCTGAACTGAGAAGATCCTGCGCCCTTCATCTGCACAGTAATGTCGAAAGTGGAAAGTGCTGATACCGCGCCACTAACACGGGAGAATGTGACCGACTGCGTTTGCTCGTACGAGATATAAGTAGCTGGCTTGGGGACGAACATGAAGGCCTTTTCCAACAAGTACAGGAAGCCCTCGCTGGCCTTGATGGAACACTTGATCGCCTGCTGTTGACGGTGCCTTTTTTTTTTCATGGTTAGCTGACATATATTTGAAGATGCGAATGTCTGGACTTGTCTGGCTTACGTTTCAAAGTCTTTAGCTGGAGTGGACACCTTCTTGTTGGATAGGCCCCGGAAGATCTTGGTCACCACCTGGTGCATGGGCTCCTCGTAGTGTGCCTCCAATTTGCCGTCGTACTTCTCCTTGCGCGTCTCCTCGCTCATGTTCAGATCGATGGTACTCTCGTCGTCTCTCTTGAACTGCATCACCACGAAGGGGTAGCGTGTCTGACCCTGTCGCAGGGGAGGGTCAAGACCGATGCAAAGCAGGAAGTGCATCTCGTCGGGTTTCGGCAATACCATGAACTTCTTGACTGCCTCGTATTGAATCTTGTAATCGTACGTCTTGCCACGTAGCCGGAAGGAGGTGAGGTACATGTCGATGTCGAAGCGGCCTCTTGGCGTGAGGTGTAGGACATCTTGGAAGGTGGCCACAGTGTCTCCTGCCGTATCACCAATGTCCGCCTTATCCATCAAGGTCTGGTAGAAGAGCTGAGCAGCTTGTACCTCCTCGTCACCGGCATCACTTGCAGCCTCATCGCCCTCCGCTTCCTTCTTCGTCGTCGTTCCTGGGATGTAGAGACGCATCTCGACCATCTGGTCCGTAGCGGCAGCAGCCTTGCGACCCTTCGGTGCAGGGTGGCCATTGGTGTTCTCTCCGTCGGCGTTGGCGAACTCGACTGCGATCTCGTTGCGACCCGCTAGGTTTGTGTTGGAAATCTCAGAGTAAGGGATCTCGAAGGCAGGTCGGTTTTGGACGCTGAAGGTAAGCTCTCCTTTCGTGAATTCCGCCTTGCCCCAGTTCCATCCTCGGACTGAGTGGTCCTTGGTTTCGAGGGTGTGACCATACCAGTTCTTGAAGATTCGACTCAGCCGCTCGTGGTCCTGTCGCATACGTCAGATCGTGATATTGATGACAATTGTGAAGGTGCATATCAACCTCTTGCTGGAAGCCGTCAAGCTGCAGGACGTCGGAACTCCGCTGCAAAATCTTGACCTCGAAGCCCTTCGCAGCCCTGCTCCATTGTGCGCCTGCGATTGTGTTCGCTTCGAGTGTGCTGGTCTCGCCGCCACCTGCAGGCTTCCAACCCATACCGGCCTCTGAGAAACGGCATTTTCCGCTCTCCTTGGACATGTCCAAGTGGATGTTGTCGAAACTCTCCCTGAGGTCCGCCATCTCGTTAGTTCGATCGATCGTGATTGAGATTTGTAGTACAGCGAGCGCAGTATATTCCAGGGACGAGGCTTTGTGGGTACGGGGAAAATTGGAGTTGCTCACATCGACATTGTGATAGTTCTGGAAGAGTCGTTGGGTGTGAACAAAAACGTTGACAGGTTGGTTGCAGACAGCCGTCGCAATTGAGGAAAAGTTGGGGCCCTGCTTGTTGAGTTGCCTTTGTAGGTGGTAGCCTTACGCGCCAAAAGGTGACAAGACGCGTTAATGAATGGCCCGAGCTCCTTTCTGGCCGCAAGGCAACGACCCCACCTTTTAAGTTGGTATCTAATGTAGGTACAAAGATAGTACCTGGCTACCTCGGTAGTTGAATACCGAACTACCTAGGTACCTAGGTACTGGATAGGTACCTGGAATACCCTAATGATTGCCGACAGCCCAAACACATGTGAAGAAGCTTCGAGGTTATGGTAGCCATGGATCACTTTGCATCAATATGAGTACCTTATCAAGGTCGTCTCTGCGGACTACATAGTACGGTTCTCAAGGCAAACAGCAAGTAGGACCACTTCATAGATCATTTCTCAAATCGTCCTTGATCTGTGTCGAACATCCACTGAGCCGTACTTGTAAGATATTGATTATCTCTAGCTAGTAGCTACGTGCTCATTTCATGTCTTTCAAAGAGCCGAAGCATGTAAAATTGCTTATACGCCAGATGCAGGCGTTGTCACAGTGTCGGTAGTACCAGTAACAGGATCGGGTACTGGCCCCGTTGAGGCAACAAGCCCCGGTGCTGCTGTGCTAGCCATCACCGGGCCAGGATCATCTGGGGTTGGCATCATTAGCGGCACTCCAGCCGGCGGTGGAGTTGGGCCTGTCGTCGCCGCAGGCGTAGGCGCCGGCGCCAATATCTGAGCCGGGTCAGGAGGTTCAGCAATAGCATCCAGGCTGGCTGTCGCTGAGGGATCGGTAGCCAAAGAGGGCGCATCTCCCGTGCTCTCGAGTATTATAGGGTTGGTGTCGCCCTCCTCGGCGAGCCTCTGCTCCTGTTCTTTCAGCTCATCAGCCTCTTTCTTCTCCCTTTCTTTCCTTTCTACCCTCTCCTCTCTTTCCTCATCAGTCTCTGGGCGCGTGAATCTCTCGGGTACACCCTTAGCAGCCTCGGTGGCCGGATTACCAACCCAAGTACCCGTCAGCTTGCTCCACCTGAAATTCCCTGCAATGAGCTTCTGAATCTCCTTGAATGCGTAAGCATTGTAAAACGGCAGCCCGGTTTTGGGGTCTCTATGCCGTGCCGGATGGTTCGTTATAACACAGAGTGGGGGATGAGGTGGTTCTTTAGAGATTACCGAGTTAGTAAGCACCGACAGGAATGCAAGGTAAGGCGTGCCACTCACTGGCAAGTTTGTTCATCGTCCGGCCAAACAGGATTTGTGTCTGTGTCTCGGGCTTCTTGATAGCCTCATTGTCAAAATTCTGCAGCAGGATGCAGCTGCGCGTCACCTTGCCCTCCAGAGGTGGTTCAGGCTCTGGTGGTTCTGGAGGAGGCGCTGGGGCTTTCTTGGAGGCCGCCTTGGTAGATGCTCTCCTGGAACTAGCCTGGTCATCCTTCTGCTGCTTCTTAGTCTGTTTGACAGGAGTGGGAGCGGAAGGCCCAGCGGGCATGATAGGTGCGAAGCTGGCATTCGTGTGGACGACCGCTGGCGGCTGGGTCGGCTGCTGATAAGGGATAGGGATGACTAGGAGCGGAGTTGGCTTTGAATCTGCTTGCGGGGCAGAGATAGACGAGATCGGGGCTGGTGATGACGGACTGCGAGGTGATGGAGAGTGAGAAGTATTTGGAGCAGCGAGCCCGGTAGTCCGAGGCACAGGTGTGGCCGCATAGCCCAACACAGGCATGGAGCCATTGAGCATGCTTGGCATACCAACAGGGGCAGCCAGGACACTCGGCTGCGATGGTTGAGCGAAATGAGGGTTTGGCGGTGGCATGAAACGCGGTCCGAGATCAGGTCTCAAAGCTAAGGGTATGTGCGTAGAGTTTTGCGGTTCAGTCTTGACGGGAGGTGATGGCATCGCAGGCGCCAGGCTTGATAATGGAGCAGGAATGGAGAGAGCCGGAGGACCAGACGTTGGGGCAGCCAAGCCTGACCCAAGATTTACTGGAGATGCCAGTCCAGGTCTTGGGGGCGGAGTTCCGCGGATGGGGGCAGATATGCCCTGTCCAGATATAACAGAAGATGCTGAACCAGGTCTCGGGGGAGGCACAGGCATGGCAATAAGCCTGCTTTGCTCAAGAGTCACTGGGGAATGCGACTCAGTCGTCGAGGGTGGGACACCCGCTGGCACTGATACGCTTGAACCAGGCACCACTGGAGATAGTTGTCCAGGTTTCTGGGATGGCATTAGGCGAGGAGAGGTGGATACTCGTGCTGGTGGTTCAGCGATGGATACCGAGGTTTCCGTTTTGGGCACATCCAGCTCCTGTGTTGAGTCCGGAACAGGGGGCATGCTATTCGTTTGTTGTGTCGTGGGTGTAGGCAAGGCAGCCTCGGGCGGTGCAGTCTCGGCCTTGGGGCTTGCTGTGGTCGTAGTAGTCGCGGCGATGGAAACGGCGGTGGACGGCCTTTCTGTCTTTGGGCTTGTTGTAGCCGTGTTAGCAGCGGCCGAAACAGCGGTCGATGGCCTCTTCCTCTTCGGCTTTTCCTCCATCGACACCAACTTGCCGATATTCTTCAGTTGAGTCTCGCTCAAGTCTACTATGCCACTCCAGAAGGTGACAACAGGTCCCTCCAGCCTCCGGTTGTTCAACGCCGCCAACTTTGCCAGCCTCTCTTCCTCACGTTGCTTTTCCGCCTCCTCCCACCTATTCAGACTCTTCGAGTTCCTCTTCTCTACGCTTTCCGCCTCCCTCAGCCTTTCCTCCTGCGTCATGGGCGGTTTCTTCATGGCCTCCATCTTCTTCGCCTTTTTCTCCATCAGCTCCAACTGCTTCTTCCGTCTGGCCTCGCGCTCAACCATCTGATTATGCAGCTGCTCCTTGCTCAACTTCGTCGTCTTTCGCTCAGATGATCGCGTTGGCAAGTCAGTCAGAGAAGGTAGCCAGCTCGCTCGCTCCGACTTCTTCTTTGGGCGCGGCTTCGGGGCTGCGGCGGTGCTGCTTGTCGGCGTTTCTGGCTGGCTTATCCGGACCTTCTTCCTGAACTTTGCGGGTATGGCTTCCTGCGCCTTACGTTTCCGCGCGGCCGCCTTCCTCTCTCGTTCCTTCCGCTCCAGTTCCTTCTCGCCCTCGAGGTCGTCCGCTTCGCCCTCATTCTCGTCGTCATCGGATGACTCCATTTGCACATCTGAGCCGTCGTCTTGCTCGTGATCGGTGAAGCCGACGTCGTCTCCATCTTCCTGGAAGAGAAGCTCGAGTTCATCTTCTTCGTCGGCAGGCCCCTCCATTGCGAGCATCGATTTCATGCGGTTGCCGGCAGTTGTGCGCTTTGCGCGCCCTGTCGCAAGCCATTCCACCTTTTGTGGCGGAGCCTCACCGGCTTCGTCGTCGGTCTCATTGCTGCTGGCATGGCTGTCTGTATCCGAGGAACCTTCGGGAACTGGTGATACCATCGGGTTGTCGGTATCGGTTGCCATTGTGATGGTATTGTGCCCTCCACAGGTAGGTGAGTCGATGCTTGATAAATGATGACTAGCTGGACAATCATTGACTAGGCCATCTCGATGTTACTGGCATACAGCTTATACAACTCTGTCGAGTCGCATTTGTTATAGGTAGTTGGCGTCGTGTCGTTAGTTTGTCGCGTTTGCACGGTTGATGTTGGATGTCAGATTGGAGAAAAATACTCAGGCGCTCATGCAGCGGGAACGCGGTTGTAGTTACAGTGCATTAGCATGTGACATCACTGAGCAGGATTCCCGCTAGCATCACGCGACCCCTGGAAGTCGCCAAATCCAGTGTACGAAAAGCATTCGCCGGACAACGATGTTAACATACAACGACAGCCAGGGCCCATCCTTTAGTACTGAAGTATGTAAGGTTACATGCCATGCACCTCGTAACAGTAATAGGAGGATAGAGTCGCCTAGGATAGAGCAGTGACAAACAATATAAGGACAAAAAGTTTCGATGATGGGAATATTCACAATGCCAAGGTTTCTCATAAACAACACAAAATCTTCAATTAGGAGTCAGGGAGCACATAGTAGATATCTTAAGTAGCAGTCCAATGTTGATCAGACAGTAAGAAATGACTTTACCTCAGCGCGCCCAACGTCGTTTCAACATCCCTTAGGCTTTCCGCAAGCGCCTCATCCCTCAAATGCACCACCTTGCACTTCAATATCTCCGCAATACCAAGCACAGCAGTGAAGGAGTGGATATACCGCTTCTGCATACTTGGATGCGTGTTTGACGCCAGCGCAGTAACTAGCTGTAATACCGCAGCCTGGAACTCGTACACAATGCTCGGCTGATCTATATCAGCCGGTCCGGACCACGCAGAAACAGCTGTGATGACGCTCATCCAGGCTTCGCGACTACCAGGGCTCTCTTCCTCAACGATGGGCAGCAGCACTCGGACAATCTCGATACCCCTGGCACACTCGTTCTCCTCAGTACGGGTGGAGCTGGCTTGGAGAATGGACAGCATGTCTTGTGTCAGAATTTGCCAGCCGTCATTGTCGAGAAGGGAAGTGATCCCGTCGGCGAGGGTTATGATTCCTTCCAACGCAACTAGCACGGGTCGTCTGAAATCAAGACGAGCGCTAGGTGTAGTGCTACCTTTGTAGAGGTCCATAAACATATCGCTCAAGCCGGCGGCCTCCTTTCGCAGCGTTTCGTTGTCGTCCTCGCGCAGCCAAATAGCTAACGCCCTAATTGCCGCGAGTATCAGCGGGTCTTGGTTGGCGTTGTCCGTCTTTGAATCCCAGGCAAGCGTATAATGCGACCCCATGGAAGTATCCGCCGTTCCTGCCCTCGCGTCCGGGTGTAGACCCATGGCGCCTGCTTCAGCGGCATCCCACCGATCGCGGAGGTACTCGATGGCCAGTGACAAGGTCTCTGATATGGAAGTGCGCACTTTCATGAGAAGGTCAGGGTCCATCAAGAGCGACGACAGCGGCCCTTCAAGATCATCTTCTAGTATGCGGACGAGGAAGCCGATAAAGGCGGAGACGACGTCAAAGGCTGATGCGAGACCTCTAGAAATGTCCTCATACAATGGACTATTGAGGTGCCCTAGGAGTGTGGGGAACGAGGCGCGTAAGTCCACGAGGACGAGGTTCATTAGTAGGTACGAAAAAGGCTTATCTGAGTTTCCCTCATCAGAGAAGAGAAGCTTTGAGGCTTCTGCTGGAAAAGTCTGGAGTAGTGAGGCCGAAAGGTTGGTATATGCTGCCCGGCTGGCTGGAGTCGGTTTGCTTGTAACCAAGTTGCGAATAAATCCTGTCACGGATTTCAGCCAGGATGAAGTCGATGGTGCAACCTGTACGAAGTCAGCACCGCATGTAGTTGGAACTTTGGCATGTCAAGAACCGTACCTCGGGATCAAACCGCCGTAGAAGCTTGTCAATAAAGTTGAGCAGTGTGACAGCATCCGTCCCCTTGAAGGAGGCAGTAAGGCCCTCAATGGTTTGTCTGATCCTTGGTGCTATAGACAAGTGGTCGCCCACCAGTGTTGCAGTCTGAGCATAGGCATATAAGAACACATCCAAAGCAAGAGGCTGTGAAGGAGCGCTTTCTATGAGAGGGCTGACATCCTCTATGTCCGCAAACACCTTGGCTCCACTCGGACAGCTGACAAGCGTCAGGAGAGTTTGCAATATGAGCTGCGTAGTGGTCTCTGAGCTGTCCTAGGTGTTAGAGTTATGTGTATTGGGTGGGACGGGGGTCCTAGCCATGGACTTACGAGTGCAATATCACTAAGACCAGAGCTGGTATCCGGCCCGTAAGACTCGAGTCCGCCTTCGCTTCATCTGGGAGGAGTACTGAGAATGTGTGTAGTACCGCAACGGCAATATCTACCATGTCCCGGGTATCTTTGCTTGACGAGCCCTGTTTGGAGCCGCTTCGAAGAAGCCGATCCAGGAATTTGGGCGAAACACTCTGCCATAGCGTCGTGATAGCAGCCTCATCTTCTCGAAGTTGTTGTGAGTTGTCAAGGACAGACTTGAGAAGTGCAAGGCCAACGAACCTTGATGTATCGTTCTTGGTCTTCAGGAGTTGCTGGATCTTCTCAACAGTGACAGACACATCTTGAGGCTCGCCGTCGCCTTGACTTTGGTGTGGCTGAGATGAGTTTTCCGGCGACTGCACACCTTGCGGCGTATCCTCCTGTACCGAACTCATCTTGCCCGTTGTAGTCAACAAATTGGACGATGAAGGATCATACTTTCAATCCCGGTATATTTTCACTTTGACTTGCGAACGGGAAATATTTGTCGTGCTGAACTTGATATTGTAGGTGCTTATTATAGGTGCCGTGTATTAGAGGCCTTACAGGGCTTGCAGTAGCATTTTCAGTGACGTCAGGGGTATCCCGGGAAACTTTCCAGGGGGCTCTAAGCTATCTAAAGCTCTAATGCGGCCCCCAGCATGTTGCCAATTTATCGGCTGTCAGACAATCTGCCGATCCGGCTGCGGCGCGGGCCTCAACGACTTTGCGATAAACACCTTCAGAAGCGCTGCGAAGTCTCGACCGGCAACTCTTTGTGCTGCAACGGACAAGAAGGTCTTCAGCGCATTGCAGACTTAGTCCGGTAGCTCACAACTCGCCGGAAGATGAGCGGATGCCACTGCGCGACACCTCGCGAAGCTACAGGGCGCCGTCTCCAACAATGAACGACGGCCGCACAAACCCGGGGGCTTCCTCATCCTCCTCCCAGTCGCCACCACAACCAAATTACGACGGCAATGACGAGCCCCACAGACCAGGCACGGAAGATAGCGACCTTTTCGGAGAAGACCCGACAAGTGAAGGCCTCGCCGAACCACTATCATTCAAGCGCAAGCAAAAGGGTCGCAGCGCCTTCGGTCTGGGTCTACTCACATCGTTGACGGGATCGCGGCCAGAATTGTCGAATACAAGGACTATAGGTGACGTGGAGCCCAGGGTCTCGGAGAATACACACACCTCTCACAGGAGGACGGGGAGCTCAGATACCCCTGGTACCATTCCTAAAGTTGGTGCGCCTCTGGACTGGTACGTCGAGGGCCCAGGAAGGAGAGTAGGCTATGAGGACTTGACAGCCATCGATTGGATATTCGAATATACGAAAGAGCGCACTCGCCTACGGGTCCTGAACTCTAGTGCTTCGGGGCTGCTAGGCCATGCACAGAGGCTGCTGGATGCAAGCCAAGAGTGGATAATATTGGCCCTGACCGGGATCCTTGTTGGAGTTCTTGCCGCTGTCATTGACATCACCACGGACTGGTTGGGCGACCTCAAGGGCGGGTACTGCTCGACTGCGAACGGCGGCGCGTTCTACCTGAATAAACATTTCTGCTGTCTGGGTTACGATGATGAAGCGCAGTGTATAGGGTGGCGTCCCTGGGCTGCGGCGTTGCACATCTCGTCAACGGGAGGTAAATGGGCTATAGAATATGCCTTCTTCATCATCTTCTCGGTACGATTCTTGCTTGCACATCCAAAGACCCCCTTACCGTACGATCATTCTCTAATATGTAGCAGGTGTTCTTTGCTCTTTGCGCCGTCTTTCTGGTACAGGAGTATTCCGTCTATGCGAGACACAGTGGTATACCTGAGATCAAAACTGTATTGGGAGGTTTTGTCATCCAGAATTTCTTTGGGACGTGGACGTTGATTACTAAATCTGTGGGCTTGGTAAGATGTTCTTGATCTTCAGCATCGAGAAGTGAATTGCTGATCGGATCCCAGTGTTTGTCAGTGGCTTCTGGCATGTGGCTGGGAAAAGAAGGCCCTTTGGTCCACGTCGCCTGCTGTTGTTCGAGCTTCTTCATCAAGCTGTTCCCCAACATAAATCAAAATGAAGCTCGGAAGAGAGAGGTGCTTTCTGCTGCCGCCGCCTCTGGCATATCTGTGGCTTTTGGTGCACCTATAGGAGGGGTCCTGTTCAGTCTTGAGGTTGGTCGATGCTCGTGCCGTTCCCGTCTAATATCAGGAGGGAGTACTGACCATACCAGCAAATTTCATATTACTTCCCGGACAAGACGATGTGGAGGAGCTTTGTCTGTGCCATGACTGCTGCTGTCGTCCTCAAAGCCGTCGATCCTTTCCGGACGGGGCAGACTGCCCTGTACCACGTTAAATACAGTACTGACTGGCACGGCTTCGAAACCGGTCCCTTCGTCATTCTTGGCCTACTAGGTGGAATATATGGTGGCCTTTTCATAAAACTTAACATGAAAGTGGCCTCCTGGAGGAAGTCCCATGACTGGCTACCAGGTCCCGTCACGCAGGTCGCTATCGTCGGCCTGTTCACGGCTCTCGTCAACTACCCGAACCTCTACATGCGCGCGCAATCCTCCGAGCTTGTCTCGAACCTCTTCTCCGAATGCTCGAGAAGCCAAGAAGATCAGTTTGGCCTGTGCAAAATCGGCGCAGCAACTGCAGCAACGGTGGTCTTGCTTCTGTTCGCCTCCATTCTGGGCTTCTTCCTCGCAGCCATCACCTTCGGGCTGCAGATACCCGCGGGAATCATCCTCCCGTCCATGGCCATCGGCGCGCTCTTCGGAAGGGCGGTGGGAATCATCATGGAGATATGGGTGCACAACCACCCAGATTTCATACTCTTTGGCCAGTGTGAGCCGGATATCCCGTGCATCAACCCGAGCACGTACGCCATCATCGGCGCGGCTGCAACATTGGCGGGCGTCACGCGCATGACCGTCAGCATCGTGGTAATCATGTTTGAGCTCACGGGCGCCTTGACGTACGTCCTGCCTATCATGATCGCCGTGATGATCTCCAAGTGGGTCGGCGACGCCTTCTCGCGTCGCGGCATATACGAGTCGTGGATCCACTTCAATCAGTATCCATTCCTGGACAACTCGGACGAGAATGTCGCCGCCATCCCGGATATCTCCGCCGGGCAGATCATGACGCGCATCGAGGACCTCGTGGTGCTGACTGCTACGGGGCATACGATCGCCTCACTGACCGGTATCCTCGAGACGCAGCCCTACCGTGGCTTCCCCGTCGTCTCAGACCCGCGCGAGGCCGTGCTGCTGGGATACATCTCCCGCGCCGAGTTGAGCTACAACCTCGCGACCGCATCCCGTTCCCTCCCCCCGGAGACCGAGACATTCTTTAGCCACCAGCCCCTCGCTGACCCGCGGACGACGCTTGACCTCAGGCCGTGGATGGACCAGACGCCCATCACGCTGCCCTCTCGGTCGAGCTTGCACCTGGCAGTCAGCTACTTCCAGAAGCTGGGGCTACGCTACGTGCTCTTCAGCGACAGGGGCGTGTTGCAGGGTCTCATGACGAAGAAGGATGTGTGGTATGTCCTCAACGGTGCCGAGGAGACAAGGCGGACGAGCGGGCTGTCGGGTAACTTGGGCGTTGAGACGGGTATCACCCGCGAGGAGGGCGACGGAGAAGAGAGGGGGTTGTTGGAGAGGACCAGCATAGTGGAGGAGGTGCAGAGCCCAGGGATAGACGCCGACTCGATATTGTAGTATAGATCAGATAGATGGTACAGTGTAACGATCGTCGTTCTATATATAGATGTCAAAGAAACAACGATTAAGCAGAACCTTATCTTCGGGTAGACGGAAACGGGGGTGGGGATGGTCTCGGGTCCACTATAGCAGGCCCATGGGCGGTTTCACATACCGAACTTCACATATTACCGAATAAGAATACAGATTTAAAATTGTTGTGTCAGCGCCTTGGGCTACGGTTCATCAATGCCCGTTCCTATCAAATAGGTTCAACTCGTCGGCCTAGCTTCACTGGAAATGGCCAGTTAGCTGCGAATCCCATAGGAAGAAGCGTCACCACGGCAGAGACTCACCATGAACGTTAAGCCGTGTCCGCTTGGCTCACCCTCTCTAATTGGAGGGGTTGCTATCCGCTTCCGGTCCAGCAGGAGGCTGATCAAGCCACAGAATCGCTCTTCACCTCCTCTCCCCTTGTCAATGCACCTAAGAATATTTGCATGACTTGTCCTTGTAGTCGGTGTTCTCGCTTTACGGAGCTGACTTTCTCACCCTTGGCTTGGCCCTTAGTGTAGACTCCCTCCTCCGCTCAAGATATGTACTACTCATGCCGCCCGTTTCTCACCCCATTCCTATCCCGGTCCCTCTCCCGGTCCCGTTCCCGCTCTCGCTCCCTCTGCCTTTCTCTTGTGGCCTCGTCCCTCCTATGGCCACAGCTATCCTTGATACAACTCAGCCGCTCCTCCTCCTCCTCCCTGGCCATGAGCAGGTCATCGTCCCCGAGGTCGCTCGTCTCCTCCCACATCTTCCACATCTCGGCGTCTTCGGGCTCTGTGGGAACCGCCCATATGCTCTCGCGCAGGCGCTTGTGCCGCTCGCGGTCCTCCTCGATGCGCTGCTCGATCTGCTTCTTGTCGAGCCTCGGCGGCCGCGGGGTGCCGCCCGGCTTGGGGATGGTCTGCGAGGGTGGCATGTCGCCGAGTCCGGGGTTCGTGCTGTTAACAGGGCTGGACATGACGACGTCCATGTTGGAGGTCTCGCGCTCCTTGAGGACCTCGTTGATCTCGGTGACGGTTTGGGTCTGGAGAAAGCTTTTTGATTGGAGGCCTTGGAGGACCTGAGGGATACTGTTAGTAAGATGGACGTTCTAGTAGTCTAATGAGACTAAGAAAGAAGGGATGGGAACGTGGACGCGTAGATGAGTGAACGTGTGGCATACCCTCCTGACGACCTTGACGTTAGCCGCACCAGAGCCGTCGTCGGGGGCGACAGCGTCGACCACCCGTATGATATCCCTCTGTATCATGCGGACATAGTCGACATGGCCGTCCTTTTGGGCCATCTCGAGGAAATGCTCAATAAAATACATGATATTGGCGCGAGTGTTCATGTTATTCTGTGCGGTTTGAGTTAGCCTTGATTTGTACCGTGCCAGTCTTCCACGATGGGTGGCCTACCCGCTCGAGTTGTTCCAATATGCATGAGTGTAAATCCTCGTCCATGTCCTTGTACTTGAGGGCATACTGGGCGGCCTTCTGAGCTGAAGTGACCGAGGCGTTAAGGTGCTGCAGTTGCGATGAGAACCGCATGCGCACCTCGAAGGGGTCCGCCATCTCGAAAGGTCACCTTTCTCCTTCCCTTCCCAAACTTCAGATCACCCGTCTCCTTCAAGGTTGTTCAGAGATGCCGTAGTCCGGGTGGGTCTCGTTGAGCTGGGACGGCTGTGTAGGGCACCCTCTCTCCTCCTGCTGCAGCAGCAGCTTGCTTTGATGGTGGAGACTGCCTTGCTTCAGTCTTTCCGCCTTATCCTCCGCCTCGGCCCGGCCTGAGGTTTCCCGTAGATCTCTGAAGGCCTGAGATTGGTCTTGCTCAAATTGCTGAGGTGGTGCACATAAGTGTGAGATTTGAGGATGATTGTCTCTCGTTGCCGATCTTGCCTGACAAAGCTGAGGCCGTTGCTCTCATCAATGTGTGAGTTCGATAATCCGGAGATGTTCCTAGTTTGACATAGCAATCACTATCGTACCTGGGTACGGATGTACTCCAGGGCTTAGGTGGGTAACTAACCGCTGCCCGACAGCGCGGGCGCGGAAACAGGGAACTGGGGCCCTGCAGGTAATCCCTACGGTCGCTAAGCTGTTTCGGTTAGGCGGTGAGACGCAATTGTATCCCCTGAAATTAAGGCTCTCGAGCCCACTGGACTGTCGGACTTCCGAGTCGATAACTTTAGAACACATTAAAGGAGATGGAAATTATTCGGTATTCACCGTGGTATCTATTGGTTGGCTTCTTATGGAATACTCGCTGTTTGGTTCAAGCTAACCGTGTATATGATGGCAATCAAGGGGTTCAATTCGGTTCATAGCAGGAGGTGATATTCATATAAGAGCCGCTCATCCTCCTCCCAAGTCAGCCAGGTATATTAAATAAAGGCCGTGTTGCCCTGTTGATGAAGTCTACTTGTTCTTTATTCTCTATACACCCTGATCTTCTATTTCCATACTTCAGACTGTTGCCCTTCATGAGTCTGGTTCCTCTTACCCGTAACGACTCCCACACATCCGTAACGATGATTGGCCACCATGGACATGACCACCTCACCTTGTGTGTCCTCGGCTGTGGTAAGTCATCCATCCGGGATTCCCCTCCGTCATTTTCGCAATGCATACCTACTCACATGACTTCAGGCTCACTTGGAACGGCAATCCTCTCGGGCATCCTCTCCTCCCTGGAGGAGCTGGAAGCTCCCAAGCCCCTTCAGACCCCCCACTCAGGGACATCCACTCCTTCAGAGACCATCCCACAACGCCTCCCCAGCCGCTTCATCGCGTGTGTCCGGCGGTCCGAGTCGGCCAAGAAGGTCAAGGCCGCCCTTTGGGAGCACACGTCCAGCGTGAGCGTGGTATGGGAGCACAACGTGACCAGCGTGCAGCAGTCCGAGGTCATCCTGCTCGCGTGCAAGCCGTCCCACGTCGAGGGGATCCTCAAGGAGCCAGGCATGACAAAGGCCCTGCACGGCAAGCTGCTCATCAGCATCTGCGCCGGCGTCACCGTCGAGCAGATCGAGAGGCAGCTCCACGGCGCCGTGCCCGATCGCGACCCGGAGGAGGATGGCCGGTGCCGCATCGTCCGCGCCCTTCCCAACGCCGCCTCGCTGATCAGAGAGTCAATGACCGTCGTCGCAATGGACCACCCGTCCGCGCTGCCGCCCGCAACCATGCAGCTGGTGACCTGGATCTTCCGGCGCATAGGCGACGTCGTCTTCCTCCCCACACCTACCATGAATGCCTCTACGGCTCTGTGCGGCTCGGGCCCCGCCTTCTTCGCGCTCGTGCTGGAGGCTGCCATCGACGGCGCTGTAGCCATGGGCTTGCCAAGGGCCGAGGCCCAGAGGATGGCTGCTCAGACAATGAAGGGCGCTGCGGGACTGGTGCTCAATGGCGAGCACCCCGCACTCTTGCGGGACAAGGTCGGCACCCCTGGGGGGTGCAGCATCGGCGGACTGCTCGTACTGGAGGAAGGTGCTGTTCGAGGAACGGTGTCGAGGGCTGTAAGGGAGGCGGCTACTGTGGCGAGCAGGTTAGGCGAGGGAACCCACGGTGTCAATGGGACTAGGCTGAATGGTTTCGAATAAGCTCTCAAGCGTGGCGTTTGGAGTTCTGGCAAGTCTTGGTATCGGAGGCTGCAGGTCAATACGTACAGACAGTCTTGATAGATATGTGGACATGTGCTACCATTCGCGGCCCTATGTAAATCGAGTTCGCCATTTTGTGACCAATCGTCCTTGGTATTTCAATGCGTGACTGCAAAAGCCTTCGCTTGGACGCATCATTATCCTGCCGTAAAGCTGCATAAGACTCAGGCCATTGGGAATCCGCATATGCACGCCGGAGCATGCTAAACTATCTGTACACAAGAAGCAAGACGCAAGGGTTGCCGATGGCATTCGCCTTTGTCGGCTGCGGGCCATTGTATTCGGTGGTGTGGATCGCTCCTACCAGTGCTCAGTACCGTTCAAACATTCTCGACGCGCGCCTTCTTGCCATTGACGCGATCATCAACACCGGCTTTCCTCTTCTTCCCACCTGACTCGAGCTGCGCCGCCTTCCTAGTCTCGTATCTCACGAGCAGGAACGCATACTCGAGCTCCACAGCCACCAATGTCTCGTCCAGCTTCTGAATCCGCTCATCGGGCTCCAGTTGGCTCATGACCTCCTTGTTCTGAGCATAGATACGCGACTTGCTCAGTAGCTTCCACAGCTTGTACTCATGCCTCTCTGGAGGCGTCGGCTTCTTCTTGTCCGTTGAATCCTCCTCTATGCCCAGTGTTGGCCGAACAGAACTTGGAAGCTTGAAGAATGTATGCATCTCTACGAGTCTGTTAAACTGTCGCGAGGCAATCTTGTACTTGTGCCGCAGTCCCTCCAGGGTCTTCTTGTCGAGGACAATGTGAGGCAGGACGCCGCTTCTACGGATCTCGATGTTGGAGTTGATTTGGACGAGTTCGTTCCAATCGGGCTGCTCCCGCAGAAACATCATGTCTGCCATATCTCTCACGACATCGAAGTCTTCGTTTGGATCCTCTACCGTGATCTCAACCGTCTTGCTGTCGTCAAGAAGGGTCTTGTATATACGACTGTACAGTCGCATGCCGTTGCCCTTCTTGTGAAATGGTGGCAGTATGATGAATTGGGCGATCCTCGAGCGGCAGGGGAACTCTGAGAAGGGTATTGTCTCTGTGGGTAGCTCGAAGTTGGTGGCGATAGGGGCGCTCGGCGGCTGCAGGATGTACATTCTGAAGACGGTCGAGTAGCCCGCGAAGACGTACGTGAATTGGCCAGATTTATTTGGAACCGGTCGCTTGTGGTAGAGGAAGAAGACTGTCCACCTATCAAGGTTATCCGCTTCGTATTCGTCGCTCGACTCGGTCCTGATTGGACTTCCTCCCTCGATGAACAGAGAGACCAGTATCTGGATTCGCCTCACGATCTGCAGGACTGCCGGATCATCAAGGCGGCCTTGCCAGATCTCGTACGTATCATCTGCACCCTGCAACGTCTCAATGAGAGTTCCAGGCGGCTTCCAATCGTCCGGCGCAGTTTTGACTGCGGTATCGAAATCGGCTTTCTTTCCGAATGCGACTAAATCTTGGTCAGTCTGGGAACAACCCCCGCGAAGCGTCAGGCGTACGTACCTTGTGGAAGGTCTCGCTCCATGACCTCCTGGATGTCGGTCACATCTTGTTCAGCTGCATCTAAAGGAACTGCCTGGGATTTTGTGTGCGAGAAGTGCGGGCGCATGTCAGATGCATTGTATCGTAGGTTGATCTTCAGTCCTTTGTAGCCGTAAATGGTCTCCTCGTCGCCGAAAATCGGGTATGTCCATTTTGGTTGAAAGCTGGCTATCGTTTTGGGGGGTCCATCCTCTGACTTGGTGACAAGGGAGATGGTGAAGACGTCGTTTGCCTTGACGGTCCCTTAAGTCATGTCTAATTAGCCAAAGACCCAAGTGAGGACGGAAGTGTCTACGATGCATGCGGATGCGATGCAACGCGATGCGATGCGACAGTGCTTACACTCGTCATCCTCAGCGGCCATGATGTCTGTAATTTGGCAGATGGTGTGAAATGGTCCTGTGGTTGTAGGTTGATTGGAATATGGGATTTGACTTCTGCGAAATGCTCTCGAGTGATTGATCAGATTGGCGCAAAGGAGGGCGCAGGTGAATGTGAATGTCAAAGGCGGGTCAAGCTTAGATAGCGCGTGAAGCTTCAGAAGGAAAAGTCGCGTTCTGACGCGCAGCAAGTAGGTACCCTAAGTACAATGTAAATTGACCTGAGTCTCGCCGCTGCGCCAGCACGAAGCGCTGCCCTATCCAGCACCAGAGTCAATTGGTACACTAAAGAGTACCCCGGCACCCCGGTAGTGTGGGGCCGGCCCCCTACGAGTGAGGTACGCTAGTTGCCCAGGTACTGCTGCATAGGGCGCCCTTGTGGGAGCTTGGATCACATAACCTTGGAACCTTGGAACCTTGGAAGTTAAGGAAGCACACGAGAACTTCAAGGTCCGTCATTGGGGTCCGACAAAAGGGAAATTGACTGTACAAACGAGGCGTTATGCTTGGTGCCTCCAGCGACTACACATTGTCCTGATCTGGAACCTCACACCTCGCCCATCCCACGGGATAACCTCAATTCCCACACGAAATCGGCAAGGCAAAGTCGACGCAACGCAATTGGCGTTCGACGCGCGAGAAACTGAGAGGCCTCAAGATAAAGACCTCGATAGCTTGAAGAAGCCTTGGAACCAGCCAACGACTCCTCGCCGAGCACTGCTTCAATTCAGATTCCCGTCGATGTTTTATGCAATCAAGTCGCTACACGAATAAATCATGGGCGGGCTTCTCCTTCTCCTCGCCTTGAGTGTGAGCTACCCCAGCCTCTGGGCCGGATCCTTGATACGAAAGCTAACGGCGTGCTTCAGGTGGTGATGGCACTTGCCTCATTCCTCGCTGGCGCGTTGCCATTGTCCATGTCCCTCAGCCAGTCACAACTACGTCTAATATCAAGCATAGGGATCGGTATACTTGTGGGGACATCGCTTATTGTTATAATACCGGAAGGCGTCGAGGCTGTTGCGTCCACGACCAAAGCAGCACACACATCCCCCAATACGAGGTCGGTCCTTGCAAGGCAGCTCCAAGCGCCTGAGCTTGCGATACCGCGGGACATACCAGCAGTCGGTTCCCACGAGGCCTCTCCTGGTGATGTGGTATCGTTTTTGCGAAAAGCTATACAACCGAGAGATGAAGAGCCACCAGCAGACAGTGAACCGATCGAGACACCGGAAGACGGCACCCCACAGACCGAAGAACACGACGACTTCCCCACGGTTTACATTGGACTGTCCTTGATGCTTGGCTTCGTCCTCATGTTCCTCATCGACAGGCTTCCCCAGCACGCTACAGATGGGCTGAGCTCGGCTCCGGCGACAAGACATATCAGCCTGGACAACCTGGGCTCAGCAAGTGTGAACGACGATGCGGAAGACGAGAACGACGGGTTCCTTGGCACTTTTGCGCCGACACCTAGACAGTCGAGAAGTCTAGCTACGACGACAGGTCTGGTGATCCACGCTGCCGCGGATGGTATAGCTATGGGGGCTTCTGCCACAACCGATGATATGAAGCTGGGCATCATAATATTTGTCGCGATCATGTTCCATAAGGCTCCCGCCGCATTCGGTCTCACATCGATATTGTTGAGGCAGGGACTCTCAAAGAGGGCAGCCAGGGGCCACCTTATCGCATTCAGTTTGGCTGCGCCTTTTGGCGCATTGGGCACCTATATCCTCCTTTCGATTCTTGGGGGCGGAAACATGGAGGGCGAGGCGGGGCAGTGGTGGACTGGCATGCTGCTTCTGTTCTCTGGCGGCACATTCCTGTAAGTTGCTCGACCAGAATATCTTGATCTCTTGTAGCTGGGCGTGGGACTAACTTTCGATATGATAGCTACGTTGCCATGCACGCCATGCAAGAAGACCCCTCGTCTCAACAAGGTCACGACCACCCCTCTTCGATAAATGGGTACGCGGATACCGGCTCGCAGAGAAAACCTGGCCGGCCGCAGATGCGGGATACCATGGCTACTGTTGGCGGGATGATATTGCCTTTGTTGACGCAGTTCGGTCACCATCACTGAGGTGTACTTAAGCACTTGAGGTGCAATATGTGGTATTATTGTCACTCGAAGTTTGACAATAAGTGGAGTTTCAACGAAACAATCAGAGAAAAGGGTTTGGCATCAGCGGCGTCTTGAATTTCTGTTGTGCGTGTGACTACCTAGGTACCTAAGTACGTTGATTAAGTATTAGTGAAGACGTCTTGAGCTTCATAATCTCGGCACTTGCGCCTGCGGGCTTCACAATGGCACATGTTCTGTTGCTCATACACATTAGGTGCCCATGGCTCAATGCTGGCAATTCGATGCCCACTGGAGGTGTGACAAGGATATCCCGAGTAGGGTCCATCAGGATACTGTCTCTCTGTGCGGAGGGATACTCGAGTAGCGGCGTTGGCGCAACTTATTCCTCGAGACAGTCTGACGTTAGACTGGCTGCTTGAGTTTCTGGGTTAGGTTGACAGTGCATTGCACCATCTTATTTCCACAACCTCAACTCAGCTGGCCTGCGGCGTGTAAGAAGTGTGTTGAATAGGTCGGGTACGGCTTGATCTTCGTCTGTGTATGGTACCTCATACAAGTTTGTGCTCGGCCACGGGATATTCACTCTACTTGTAAAGATAGGGGTGCCGTGCGGACTCGAGCTGGTCACCGATAGCCATCCTTGTAGTGTTGTCCCTTACGCTGCTTTATGTCCCAACTTGAGACAGATACCGGCTGGTGGTACATACAAGGGGGAAGACAACGTTGACGACGGCCCCAGGTGATTGGGTTCCGTCTTGTCTTTCCCAGGCGAAAAGACCATTCCTAATAACCCGATAGGCCGATAGTAATGTGGCAACCTTCAAGCTTCTGCTTGGGGGGCCGGACTCATGTAACGTATGGTGTCGCTGAGAACGTAATAAGCTGTAGTCTACTTTCCATACTCGGAAGAAGCATATCTGCCAGTCAATTGATCGGGCAACCTTTGAGCTGACGGACCCAAAGTAGGCGACGAGATGTACGTAAGCCTGGAATCTACGCCATCAAGGCCATATACCATGTAGGCTCAAGAACACATGAGGCTAGATTGATGCTGCAGAGTATCCTTGCAGTACCGCTTCCCGGGCCGATGAGTTTAAAAATAAAAATTCAACTCCCGGATTGTAGATCTTGGGTCAATATGATCCCGATCAGGGAGCGTCATTGACGAGATGGCAATGATACCAAAGTAGATAGGAGCCTAATCAGTCTAGCCAGCCCTCAAGGCCTCCAGGGCTTATATTTGGTTCTCAATCTACATGGTCGGAAGCAAATAAGGAGGCACGAACCGATACAAGGCATATGGTGTTCAGTCAACTGCATATGGTTCCGGGTGGCGTATCTGGACTTCTGACCTCATCGAGCCTCGCTGACTGCATACGGTGAGACAAGACAACCAGTTAGTGCGCATAGCCGTGCCTCCATGCGCACCTTGGGATACCTTCACCTAGGATTTAAAGGCGGGCGGTATCGGTTTCCTGGTGCGTTACCACACCTCTGAGCTGTTAGATATAGAATGGTGCGGTCAACCAAGTGCAAGTGACAGGTATGGTCCAGGCCAGGAAGGGAGACGAGTGGCTGGAGTGGACTCCAAGTCGTGGCACCAGTAAGTCGTAATCCGTGATCAAGGGACGGATTCATTGGCAGTAAGAGTGCCGGAGGTGGTGATCCATGGATTTCCTGAGGAGCCCTACTTAACAACAAAGACAGAATACTGGTCGATACCTAGGTATTCAAGTCCTTGAAGATGGTTGGATTATCTTGTTTCCTCGAGCTGCCCTTAGCACGCAGGCATCCATGGGTGATGGCTACCTAGCAGCCCTACCCAGACTGTATTTTTGAAAGAGGATGGAGAATCGGCGGTGGAGGTTGGTCCATCGAAGCATGTACGCTACTGTGTCAGAAACCGCGTGCATCTATGTAGCGCAGATCATCGGCGGCACAGCGCGGTGGGGCCCCCAAACCTGCTGCATTCAAATGCCAATCGGTTTTAAATTACCTACGAACCTTCCAATACCTAGCCTGTCTGTCTGTCTGCCTGCCTGCCTAGCCGGCCCTGCAGGCCTAGATACGCCCTTCTTCACAGGTTATGCATGTCCCCTGCCAGGCTCCATGCTAGGGAAAAGATCTGAACTAGCCTCCTGACTGACTGACCCGTAGGTGGACTGACTGACTGACTGTATGACAGATGGCGGGTGAAACAAGCTCGAGAGTTTGACGGTCGTCCTCGTCGTTTCTTCAGCCATCCATCGGTTCCGGTTCCCACGTTTTGTTGTCCCAGGAACGAGGCAAGAGAAAACGGCATTTCCAGTCCAGACCACTCGAAGTGTGTACGTACCTTCCTAGGTACTCAATTAGGTACCAATTAACTTGAGATACGTAATTTCTGGGTCCAGGTGGCACCGCGTGCAGTCGTTGCAGTGGTGTCGAGTTCAAACAGAAGGAACCACAGTCAGCATTGCTTGCAGCACGCGGCACCTGTGTCTTTGTCCAGGTGGCTCTCTCTCTTCACCCGTACCACCCGTACCACTCGTACCAGTCGTACCACTCGTACATCAGCTACAGCCCTGGAGTACATTACCCGTACGGGCTGACGGGAAACAGGGAATAGGGAAATAGGGAGACGTGGAGACCCATCTTTCTCTTGTGTTCCTGCAAGTGACTCCAACGGAGGCGCTTCTTCTGTCTGGTCTGACCTTGTTGATCCGATTCTCTTTCAACAACCTTGGTACTCATGACAACAACGGGGAATTTGGCCATATCACAAATCCTCCCTCCCTCTCTCCCTGACCAATCTTTCCGGCGTTGACTCGTTCTGCCATCACTATCGCCACTCTGCGCCTAGTCCGCCCTTTCACACTCCTGCCGATGTACGACTCGTTCCCTCGGACGCCTTCTCCGCAACGCCTTCATTCGACTCTAGTATCTCGCCGGGTTGACCTCGCACTTTGAGCCTTGCATCGCCTTCCCTCCGCATCATCATCACGCCTTGACCATCTTCCCCTCGTTCCTCATTCCTCGAGCGCCCAACGTTCCTCCAAGGCCCTGCGGTCGGGCTGTCCGATATTTGTGCCCTTCGAAGTCTACGAAATCAGCACAACCACCTGTGTTACTGCCCCTTCCGAAGCATTGGTGACACTAGAGGGAGTAACGGCTACACCATCCGGTTAGCGCTGCCGCCAATCCCCTTCATTGAACGCTTTCCATCTCCGAGAACCTCCTTGTGAGACGAAGGCCGAGGCTTATTCAAGTCGTCGTATTTCAGCCATCCTCGCAGCTGATCACACTTTCGAATTACTAGTCCTCGCCATTCTCGAGCAACATTGACGAATCAAGTTTCATCAGCACGCATCCGACTGCATCTCGGCCGCCCATTACCCGCGATTGAGTCGCTACAATATTGTTGCGTTCTAGGACTCTTGTCATAATGGATGGTTATGGCCATAGGCCGCTCAGCTTTTCAGACCGAAGAGCGAGCCTCTACTCCAGCGAGGACGTGGTTATAAGTAATGGGAGCCATACGATCAAGATCCCTCAGCCTAGGCCTCCAAGGGGTCCGCCGACTCCCAGCATGACCACGCCTGCTGTCGATTTCGACCAGACCTTGACTGGATCACCACCCCCTCCTCCTACTCCGGCTGCCTCACCTGGCCCGACACACGCTCAACCGGACTGGAGTGATGCTGCAGATGACGAGGACATATTCCTGGCCCAGTGCCGCCAGCATTTCCAGACTTGCAATGGCCCTCAACGAACCCGCATCCTGGCCGATTTATTGAACTTGTGCACAAGCCAGCAGCTGTCATTTGTCCATCAGTTCGTCAGTCCTTTGTTGAAGAAGGACCCTTTTACTAGTCTTCCAGATGAATTGTGTCTTAGGGTATGTCGAACGATAGCCCTCAGAAGCCTGCTTTCTCCATTCAATACTGACTGACCTCAGATTTTATCATTCATCGACGACCCCAAGGTGCTGGCGAGAGCGTCACAGGTCTCACGAAGATGGCGAGACCTCCTCAGTGATGACATGACATGGAAGAACCTCTGCGTGAAGCATGATTACGAACGTCGGCTCTCGGAGGTGGCAAATATGGTACCGCCATACGCCACAAGGCCCGGCGCACAACCCCTCATTTCGAACACCCAGTTCGCAAACCACAGTTTCCCAGGTGCATTACCATCCGCAAGCGGCATGTCTACTTCTAGGAGTTTCGACGGTTCCGATGCCCGGCGGCCCAAACTCAGATCCTACAAATCGCATTTCAAGCAAAGGTACTTGGTTGATGCTGCCTGGCGAACTGGCGGAAAGGCTACGACCCGGGCTATTACCCAGGACGGTGGCGTCGTCACGAGTCTCCATTTGACTCCGAAGTACATCATCGTGGCTCTCGATAATGCGAAGATACATGTTTTCGATACCGAAGGCAACGCACTTCGGGTACTGCAGGGCCATGTCATGGGAGTATGGGCTATGGTCCCTTGGGAAGATGTACTGGTCAGCGGTGGCTGTGATCGCGACGTGCGAGTGTGGGACTTGAGCAATGGGTAAGCAAGGCCCCATAACCCCAATCCCGCTCGTCAGTAACTGACATTACTGCAGGAACTGTCTCCATACCCTAAGAGGGCACACATCCACTGTGCGCTGTCTTAAGATGTCAGATGCCAAGACTGCCATCTCAGGCTCGAGAGATACCACCCTTCGTGTCTGGAACATCGAGACTGGTGTATGCCGCAACGTCCTTGTGGGTCATCAAGCTAGTGTGCGATGCTTGGAGATCAAGGGAGATATTGTGGTTTCAGGCAGCTACGATACGACTGCCAAGGTTTGGAGCATATCTGAGGGCAGATGCCTCCATACACTTCAGGGACATTACAGCCAGATTTACGCCATCGCCTTCGACGGCACGAGGGTTGCGACAGGCAGTCTTGATACTAGTGTGCGAATCTGGAATGCCAACACAGGGTGAGTCGTACACATTACTTGGGCTACAAGGAACTGAAACTAACACCTACACATAGGGAATGCCAAGCAGTGTTGCAAGGACATACGTCTCTTGTGGGCCAACTGCAAATGCGTGGGGATACTCTTGTAACTGGAGGCTCCGACGGGTCCGTCAGAGTCTGGTCCCTCTCCAAGTTTGCCCCTATCCACAGACTGGCCGCGCACGACAACAGTGTTACGAGCTTGCAATTCGACGATACTCGTGTTGTCAGCGGTGGCAGTGATGGCCGCGTCAAAGTGTGGGATCTAAAAACAGGCCACTTGGTCCGCGAGCTCATTGCCCAAGGCGAGGCCGTTTGGCGCGTTGCATTTGAAGATGAGAAGTGTGTTGCAATGGCTCTGCGGAACAACAGAACCATCATGGAGGTGAGTTTGTGATGCCGTTGTCATCACTATGCCATACACGCGTTGTTTGGACGCTGACTCTTTATCTAGGTGTGGTCATTCGCTCCTCCACCCGACGACGAGAGGCCGCACAGCATGGGACCGCTCGAGGATCCTAACGGAACGAAGAGCGCTCTCCCATTCGGCTCCATCGTACCGCAACCAGCAATACTTGCAGGGTTGGCTCCCCCGAACGGCGAAGTCGAAGATGTTGATATGAGAGAGGCTGGTCCATCCACCGCACCTCTCCAAGAAGGCAGTACCTTTCTCCATGATTAACGCCGGTGGTCATGCCGATGCGAGTCTGGCCATTTCGGGTACTGTGAAAGGCCTCACTCTTATTTTGGACGGCAATCGTAATATACACGAGTACCAGTGGGACTACCACAAACATCATTTATCATGGCATGCATAGCACAGGCCGGTTAAAGTTACTCCTTTACTCGCTGACAACCTCGTTGCATTTGGTTAGACGTTGCATTTTCTGGCTACCAAATTATTATCGCTTTTTAGCTCTTTTAGCCCCTGGCGCAGACGCTGGGTCCTATCACTTATTTATTGATCCGCATATGACTCGGGCGTTGATCACGGAGGCAGGCAGGCGTTTTTTCATGGATTCCCCTAATTGTTGAGCTCGGGAAAGGCGGGAGAACAGTGACGGGGGGGTATATAAATTGGTAGGGAGTTCATGGGGGTTATATTGATCATGGGTTTGACTAGCTCCTGATGAAAATATTAGGCTCGCATCACTTTGACTGGTTTGCAACCCCGACTTCACAGATGTCCCAACAGACTTAGTAATTTGAAGTATGTACCTGGACAGGCTTGGAAATGTAGTGAATGGGGTCTCCGCAGTGCCCCAGAAGGCCCAGGTGCCGGGTGATACAAGCGGTTACCCGGAGCTCTGACCACCTGGGATGTGACCAACGGTTGCCGTTAATTGGAGCGCTCTAAGCACTGACTAGGAATCCCGGGTGGGGCTGAGCGACATATCGCGGAAAAGAGGATTTCTCGGCCATCTTACCTTGACGCCCTTCCACGACGTCCACTCCTTACCTCCCCCCCAACCATCTCCGATCTCACCGTCGCCGTAGCCATGTTCTCTCGAGCTATCCGCCTCCCCCGTGCGCTGCCTCTGCGCACTCGCGCCTCCTTTCCCGTGGTTGCCGCTCGCCGGAGCGTCACGACCGATGCTGGCAGCAACAGCGTCGACAAGAGCACAATTCCTAAGGCAAGCTCTCCATGCCCTCCTTCCGGACCTCCGACCCCAGATAGGCTCCTAAGAGGCACCCCTTGATGGACAGGCTGTTCTTTCGCTTTTCGGATAAATCTAACTAAATGGCACCATTATCAGTCCGAGGATGAGCCCTTCACAGTAACACTGAGCGATGAGAGCTTCGAGACTTACGAGCTGGACCCCCCTCCCTACACCGTCGAGGTGACGAAGAAGGAGCTGAAGGACATGTACCGCGAGATGATTGTTACACGGTATGCACTGTCAAGACCTGTTCCTTCAACTGGAGGCACAGTAGCGCAGCTGGCCCTTTAGCATGCTGACGGATTCCACAGACAGTTGGAGATGGCTTCCGACCGATTGTACAAGGAGAAGAAGATCCGAGGTTTCTGCCATCTTGCGGTTGGTCAGGAGGCTGTATCCACCGGTATCGAGCATGCTATCACCAGGGAGGACGACATCATCACCGCCTACCGTTGCCACGGATTCGCCTACATGCGTGGAGCTACCGTGCGATCCATCATCGGCGAGCTGCTCGGAAGACGTGAGGGTATCTCCTACGGAAAGGGTGGCTCCATGCACATGTTCGCCAAGAACTTCTACGGTGGAAACGGAATCGTCGGTGCTCAGGTCCCCGTGGGTGCCGGCTTGGCTTTTGCCCACAAGTACACCGGCCGCAAGAACGTCTCCATCGTCCTCTATGGTGATGGTGCTAGCAACCAGGGTCAGGTCTTCGAGGCTTACAACATGGCTAAGCTGTGGAACCTGCCTGCCATCTTCGGCTGCGAGAGTCAGTCTATCATCTGCCCAGAACTCTCGACAAACGCTAATACATGCACGCAGACAACAAGTATGGTATGGGTACCTCCGCGGCCCGTTCCTCCGCCCTGACCGAATACTACAAGCGCGGGCAGTACATTCCCGGTCTCAAGATCAACGGCATGGACGTCCTTGCCGTGAAGGCCGCCGTCAAGTACAGCAAGGAGTGGACCAACGCAGGCAACGGACCCCTCGTCCTCGAGTACGTCACCTACCGATACGGAGGTCACTCCATGTCCGACCCCGGTACCACCTACCGTACCCGTGAGGAGGTCCAGCGCATGCGCAGCACCAACGACCCCATCTCCGGCCTCAAGACGCACATCGTCGAGTGGGGCGTCGCCACCGAGGACGAGGTCAAGGCCATCGACAAGGAGGCGCGCGCATTTGTGAACGAGGAGGTCGCTATTGCTGAGGCCATGCCGGAGCCAGAGGCGATCCCCAAGATCTGTTACGAGGATATCTACGTGAGGGGATCTGAGCCACCTTTCATCAGGGGCCGGGTGCCGGAGGAGAACTTCTACTTCGCCGCCTAATCTGCACTATGGTGCTTAAGGCGTGAAGTTATTTAAAGACAGTCGAGCCGCAAAGATACCTAGGACGTCAAGACTGGTCCCAGCCTACTTTATGGTCCTGTATGTACAACATTCGCAGAGTAACTTAGAGCATGGCGTGGCTAAGGAGGAGAGCTAGTAAGCATTGTTATTGATGACTTTGGCATATGATCCTAAGGCTACATGTGTTTTGAGATGTGAAGGTGTGTAGATGTGACCAGTAAGCTACTGAGCATTTCCGTTTCACCGTTTCAGCATATATGAGTGCAGGGACATCTTGTGGCGGGTATAGATGGTGCTCAAAATCAAGACCATAATTCCCGAAGTATAACACGGGACTCTAGGTAGGTACCTAGGTATAGTATGCTTGAGTGAGTTAATGGATGAGGAAGGAAAATCGCGGGGAAGGAGGGGCACCAAAGATTGAGTAATGGAAGCAGCGATTTGATGAAGTAAACTTACGACAGAATGACGCTGCTGCCGGGTCTCGCCAGAGGGGAGCCGTCCGGCACGTGAGGAGCGCGTTCCATTTCCAGCTTGGCGCGTCCAATTTCAATGGAAAAGCAGAAGCGCGTCTTATGCACGAGCCCGTACCTTAGTACTTTTGTCCCCAAAACGATATCACTAATACGACCCTGGCACTACCTAGGTACCTGCCTGCGTCTGCCTAGAGTTCTGCCTTCCGAATGCAATGCCTTAAAACCCGTCTTTGCATTTCTCCTGTTGAGCGCATATCCTCCAGGTGTTGCCATTTCCTGCTGAAAGTTCGACAGTCGAGTGTGGCCTCACATCACTTCTTTCACTCCAGATCTGTTCCCACGCGCAGATCGCTGCTCCAAATGGCGCCCAAGCAAGCAACATTGGGGTATGTCAAGCCGTCGCAGACCACCTTGGGGTAGGTGCACCTACCTCGAGGCTACGGAACGGTCCATCTCCAGACCGATGAAGACACGAGTTCAATTACTGATTATCAGCTCGTTACGCGCTGCAGCAAATTCTTCGGCAAGGCTGACGGCTCGAAGCCGGCTCCTACGCAACAAAGCAAGCTTTCTTTCGCCACGAGGGCTTCGGACAAGTCGAAGAAGCCAACCACGGAGAATGAAACCAGAGTGAAGGACGAGGTCATCGAAGAGGAGAAGAAGGTCAAGCCTTCTAGCCAAGAGAGCTCAAGCAGTACCAGTGCAAAGGAGAACGCCGAGCCAGCCACAGGTATGATGATTGCGGCAGCGCATGTAAGCTTCGTATAGCTGATACGGTGCGGACAGAGCCAAAGAAGCGTGGTCGTCCGTCAAAGGCCTCCAAAACCTCAGGAACGACGTCACCCAGCGACAAGGTGAAAGACGAGGACGACGCAGAGGATCTCGACGATGCGCCAGCTATAAAGCGACCTCGGAAGGGGAGAAAGGTGATCGAGGATGATGACGAGGATGAGGTGATGGTGGACGCGCCTACACCGAAGGCCAAGACAAAGGAGACTAAACCAGCCAAAGCAACAGCTTCCTCTCCACAAAAGAAGAGTCCCAGTCCTCGTAAGAAGAGAGAGCCGAGCCCCACGATCAAAGCGGCTGATGAAGATGACGCAGAGGCGGCAGCCACCGAGTCTGCCTCTGAAGCAGAGCTAGAAGCGGAAGAGGACGAGGAAAAGCCTGAGGTCGGTGCCAAGGTTCGCAAGGCCATCCAAACGAAATTGACAGGCCAAACGAAAGATCCATATCCTGACTGGAAGGCGGGCGAGCCTGTACCTTACGCTGCGCTTTGCAGGACTTTCTCCGCCATTGAGCTCACCTCCAAGAGACTGGAGATTACGGCTCACTGCTCGCTGTTTTTGCGTCAAATTTTGAGGCTCACGCCAGAGGATTTACTGCCTACGGTCTTATTGATGATCAACAAGCTTGCTCCTGATTACGCGGGTATCGAATTGGGTATTGGCGAGTCCTTAATCATGAAGGCCATCGGAGAGACGACGGGACGGAGTTTACAAGTCATCAAGAGCGACCAAACAAAGATCGGCGATCTTGGCTTGGTAGCAATCAAGTCTCGATCTACTCAACCAACGATGTTCAAGTCTAAACCCCTAACAATACGCGGTGTTCACAAGGGCTTGATGAATATTGCGACGCTTACTGGGAATGGAGCCCAGGGGAAGAAGGTCGACGGAATCAAGAAGATGCTGGCCGCAGCGGATGCCGACAGCTCTGGCAAGGTCGACATTACCAAGGACAAGGGTGGCCCAAGCGAGGCAAAGTATCTTGTCCGCTTCCTGGAAGGCAAATTGCGGCTCGGACTTGCTGAGAAGACAGTGCTTGTAGCCTTGGCTCACGCCATGATTTGCCACGAAGCTGAGAAGGAGGGCAAGGTCCCCAGCACCGCGGAAATGGCCAAAGCAGAAGCTACGCTGAAGACCGTATATAGTGAACTTCCAAGCTACGATGCCATCATCCCCGCGATGCTGGAACATGGCATCTTCAAGCTTCGAGAAAGTTGCAAGCTACGGCCTGGCATACCGCTCAAGCCCATGTTGGCGAAGCCCACGAAGGCCATAACCGAAGTGCTTGATCGATTTGAGGGGCAAAACTTCACGTGTGAATACAAATACGACGGTGAACGGGCGCAAATTCACTACGTCGCAAAGGATGCGCACCAAAAGCTCAGTCAAGCCACAGCCGGAGCGAGCAAGGCAGTTGGCGATGGGGTGGCGTCCATATTCTCCAGAAATTCGGAGGACTTGTCCCAAAAGTACCCCGACATCCTCGCCAAGCTGCACACCTGGGTCAAGGAGGACACCAAGAGCTTTGTGCTTGATTGCGAGACGGTGGCCTGGGATTTGGCTGAGGAGAAGGTCTTGCCATTCCAGCAGCTCATGACAAGGAAGAAAAAGGGTGTCAAAATCGAGGACATCAAGGTCACCGTTTGCGTTTATGCGTTCGACTTGTTATATCTTAACGGCGAGGCTATTGTGGAAAAACCCCTGCGGGAACGACGGGAGCTCCTTTTGAAGTCCTTCACTCCTGTAAAGGGTGAGTTTGCCTTTGCGACGCACATGAACGGCCAGGAGCTGGATGAGATCCAACAGTTCCTGGACGAGAGTGTCAAGGCCTCTTGTGAGGGTTTGATGGTGAAGATGCTGGATGGCCAGGAAAGTGGGTATGAGCCTAGCAAACGAAGTCAGAACTGGCTCAAGGTAAGTTATCGCCTTTCCCGGCTCTTATTACGTCTTCAAAACTGACAGCACTTCCCGATTTAGATCAAGAAAGACTACCTCTCCGGCGTAGGCGATTCCCTTGATCTCGTCGTCCTGGGCGGCTACCACGGCAAGGGCAAGCGCACGTCGTGGTACGGCGCGTTCTTGCTCGCATGCTACAACGCTACAAATGACACCTACGAGACTGTCTGCAATATCGGCACGGGTTTCTCGGAGGCCTTCCTCGAAGAGCTGCACAAACAACTCAGCGAGATTGTCATTGACCGTCCCAAGCCGTTCTACTCACACTCCGGCGGTGGACAGCACCAGCCGGATGTATGGTTCGAGCCGCGGTATGTGTGGGAGGTGCGCACTGCTGACCTGACTTTGAGTCCGAGGTACAAGGCTGGACAGAAGGAGGGCATCGACCCTGCGGGCGAGAAGGGCATCTCACTTCGGTTCCCGCGCTTCATCAAGGTGAGAGACGATAAGAAGCCTGATGAGGCCACGAGTTCGAGACAGATTGCGGAGATGTATAGGAAGCAGGAGAGCGTGACCAAGAGCAAGGGGCCGGCTGTGGATGACGACTTCGAGTATTGAGATAGCTTGATGACGGATCAACCAGGACTTGCTTTGCAGCCACAGCTACAATTCACCTACCTCACTTGCGCGAGGCGGACTATAAGCCGTTCTATGTGCCAACGCATGCAACATCTGTGAGAGCCGTCTACTAACGAGCTCATCGGTCAGCGCGTCTTAATTCGGTGAATGACAAGGTCAATTGCACAAGAAGTGGAGGCTTCCATCCGGCGGTGGATTTTCGTCACTGTCTTGACCATATTGATCCAGATGTTCACCTGCCAGCTACTATATATCGCAGAGGTAGCTCCCACGCGAGTCTAGGCTCCCAGGGGCACGAAATTTCCTCCTAGCAAACCAGGTAGGTACCTAGTAGGTAGATGTTCTGTGCTATTCGCCGCCCGTCTACCTCTTGCATGTTGTTACACGTTCATTTGTACATGTGAATACGTGGCGCCCGTCCCAATTGACCGTGAGTCACATAGTGACATCTATTCGGCCTCCCATGCTCTTATACCGAGAATTTACTCCAACTCGACCTTGGCACCCAGCTCCTTCAGCGTTGCGACGATCTTCTCAGCCTCGTCCTTCGGTACTGAGTCCTTCATCAGCTTAGGCGCGCTCTCAACAAATTTCTTGGAGTCCACCAAGCTGAGTCCGAGCAGGTTCTTGATCTCCTTGATGACCTTGGGCTTCGCTGTGGCCTCGAAAGACACCAACTTCACGGCGAACAAGGTCTTCTCTTGCGCGGCAGGAGCCTCCTCCTCGGGCTCGGCCGCTGCCGGTGCTGCGGCGGCAGGTGCGGCGGCGGCGAATCCGCCGACGGGCAAGTCTGGAATGTTGAGTCGCGACTATTCGAGCGTTGGCCGGGTCAGCTTCCTTCCTTGCCATTGCTCATCACGTTTCTGCACGGATGGTACGGTCATCGTCCTACCTTCAGGCTCGAGACCAGGTCGGCGGTCTCCAGAAGCGTCAATTGGCTGATCTGATCCACGATGCCGGCGATCTTGGGGTTCGTGGGCGCGGCCGCGGCCTCCGTCGATTGGTACCGCCTCGTTATCCTTTGCTGGGCGAGCGCGCCGGCGGAGATTCTGAGGGTGGGTGTGGAGCGGAGCTGACGAGCGCAGCATTGAGCCGCGTACCTGCAGGAGAGCGACATGGTGAAGGGTTGTTGTGAGTAGATATCCCGGGAATTGTCGAGGAGGCCGTGCCGGTCGCGTGCTGGAGCTCGAGGTTCGCGATCAACGATGATCCAGAAGATTTTCTGAAGCTCGACGTCGTTAGGTAAGCAATTCAGTGGGTCCTCAGGTTCCGCCGCCCGCCGCCCGGGTGCCGGTGGATGCTGCACAGGTGACTGCTAGAGCTTGACCATTCGACCCCGGGGGGTGGACTGGGGAAATCAGATCCCTGCATAGACCGGCAGAAAAAAAGATGTCCCAGGGTCCCGGAAGCGACAGAAAAGTCGACCGGACATCAACGCTTCCAACGACATAATTCACAATATCTCGCCCACCATGGCGAATTATGATGTGAGCTTACAGAGGGCGTCTCTGCTGGGCGATGCGACCGCCCTGGCACAGCTTCCGCCCGAGTTGCTCTACGTCATTCGCGACCAGAACCCGACGAACCTTCTGGACGCCATATCACAAGCGGCGCTCATACCGAGACTCACAGGCCGCATCTTCACCCATTTCGAGCCTGTCTTTGCGGATGTCTGTGCTCGATGGGTTCTCAACACACCCCATGGACATTGTGACGACGACATAATAGCATCCTTCGCTAGGGTATTACCGTTTGCGCCACAGCTCTCGGTTTTCCTGGAAGACTATCTCAATACGCTGCCTCATGGCGATTCACAGAGCCCTCTCACTGCGCCCCGACACCTCGATGTGTCCACGGAGTCCCTCAGTGAAGATGCGCTCCTGCGAAGGCTACTGGCAGTGTGGAGGCTCTTAAATTTCGATAGGACGACATATTCGTCTCTAGTCTTGCCCGCCGAGATACAAGACCTCTTTTCCCACTCATGCGCCCCGGTCAGATACCTAGCAATACGAATCTTTTGTCTGTTGTTGAGTGCATCTGACTTCAAATTGGAGGCTCTTATACGCCATCATATTCCCGAAGGAGACTCCCTGATCGGTGATTTTGACGGCAAGCCCATAGACTACGCCTTCCTGTCTTTACTTGAGCACACTCGCGCTGCGGAGATTCACGAGCAGGTCCATGCCACCCACGAGCGACTCCAAGGATTGACTGCAGTATCCATTCCGCCCCAGAACCTCACTCCTCTTGTCGTTCATTATGGAAACACTGTCTTGCCGCGGCCCCGCGGCGCCCCAAGCAAGCCTCCATCATTAATCACTACAGACACGACCCTCACAAACCTAGAGCACCTCGCAAAGCTTCTTGAACAGCCAGGCCCTATCCTCCTGCATGGATCCTCGGGTGCAGGCAAGACCACCCTGGTTCTGGAGCTGGCTCGAGAGCTTGGGATGGACTCCAGCCTCGTCACCCTGCATTTGAACGAGCAAACCGACGCGAAAATGCTCATTGGTCTCTACACCACGGGCACGAAGCCAGGATCTTTCGAGTGGCAAGCGGGAATTCTGACCACAGCTGTGAAGGAGGGAAGATGGGTGCTGATAGAGGATCTCGACCGTGCGCCCACCGAAGTTATGAGCATGCTGCTTCCTCTGATCGAGCGAGGCGAACTCTTAATCCCGAACCGAGGCGAACGAATACAAGCACCGAGCAGCTTCCGCATTTTAGCGACAGTCAGGACATCCAAGGGAATGGATGGCCAGGAAAACATACCCGCCTTACTCGGACTGCGGTTCTGGCATATGCTGCCTGTCAGGAGCATGGTGCAACATGAGCTACAGGTAGTTATACACGAGAAATATCCGCTTCTCCACAAATTCGTTGTCGACCCGGTGCTCAAGGTGTTCGAGCGCGTCTGTCTTCTTCTGAGCAGCCCAGTGTTGGTGTCAGGGGCGTCTTCGGCATCAGAGCGTCCGATCGGTACGAGGGATCTGTTCAAATGGTGCAGGCGCCTGGAGAAGATCATCGCTTCCACGGGAGCCAAGAATGGAAGTGAGCCGATGAGTGAGACGGCATACGACGGCATGTTCATGGAGGCCATCGACTGCTTCGCAGGCGGTATCAAGGACACCCGGGTGCGGGACAAGCTTACTCTACACATTGGCGAGTTAATGGGCAGGTCAGCCCAGCGCGTAGAGCACCATCTCTCGTCCCACATCCCGCGCCTGGAGGACACGGAAACGCACCTCACCGTTGGACGAACAACACTGCGAAAGACACGGCGACCGGATCGCGTGGCCAAGTCTAAAAGGCCGTTTGCACCAACGACTCACGCGAAGAGGTTGCTGGAACAGATAGCTGTGGCAGTGAGTCTCAAGGAACCGGTTCTGTTGGTTGGAGAGACTGGTATCGGAAAGACCACCGTGGTGCAACAATTGTCGGAAAGCCTCGGCCACAAACTAATTGCCGTGAACCTGTCCCAGCAGAGTGAGGTTGGTGATCTCTTGGGAGGTTTCAAGCCTATCAATGTGCGCAACCTGGCAGTGCCCTTGAAAGAGGATTTTGAGGATCTCTTCGCGTCGACCGGAATTTCGGAGGAGAAGAACCAGAAATACCTGAAGAGCATCAACAAGAGCATTGCAAAGGGTAGATGGGCCGATGTGGCGAAACTTTGGAAACAAGCCCCGCAGATCTTTGCTGAAATTCTCAAGAAGAAGGTTGCGGAGGAACAGAATCGCGAAAAGACAAGAGATGCTGACGGTCAGCCTGCGAAGAGGCGAAAAACTGGATCGACCAAACTGGAGACTCTACTGGAGCTGAAGCCCCGCTGGGATAAATTCTCGAAGAACCTGGAGCAATTCGAGATACAATTGTCAGGAGGCTCTGGGGGCTTTGCCTTCGCCTTTGTAGAAGGAAACCTCGTTAAGGCTGTCAGGAACGGTGACTGGGTGCTCTTGGATGAGATCAACCTGGCGTCGCCGGATACATTAGAGAGCATTGCGGATCTGCTCCAGTCGGGACCGGATGCCACACCCTCAATACTCTTGTCAGAGACGGGTGAGATCGAGAGGATTCAAGCACACCCCAACTTTAGGATCTTTGGAGCAATGAACCCAGCAACCGACGTTGGCAAGCGTGACTTGCCCATGGGCCTGCGATCAAGGTTCACGGAGCTGTACGTCGCAAGCCCCGATAAGGATTTCAAGGACCTTGTCACGATAATCAAGTCGTACTTGAGGGGCCAGAGCTCGCAGATCGACCAGGCTGCCGACAAGGTTGCCACTCTCTATATGCGTATCAAAGAACTGGCTGAGGCCAAAGCCCTTGTGGATGGCGCGAACGAGGTGCCACACTTTAGTCTGCGAACTCTGACACGAGTTCTCACCTATGTCAACGATGTCGCTCCGTATTACGGTCTCGAAAGATCATTCTACGAGGGTTTCAGTATGGGTTTCCTGACTCTGCTGAGTCGAGACTCCGAGAAGCTAGTTGTGCCTCTGATCCTCAATCTTCTGTTCGGCAAGGATCCTCATCGTATACTGTCCAAGCCGGCCAAGTATCCAAATGACGGTCGCGAATACGTCAAGTTCACAGATAAGGACAACAGCCGTGTGTACTGGATGCTGAAGGGTGCGCAGGCTCCACAGGAACGGACGGACTACATCAGGACGCCGTACGTTGAGCGCAACCTCCTGAACTTGGTCCGAGCGACTTCCACAAGGCGCTTTCCGATTCTCATCCAGGGTCCTACTTCGGCCGGAAAGACGAGTATGATTGAGTATCTGGCCGAGTATAGCGGTAATAAGTTTGTTCGTATCAATAATCACGAGCATACCGACCTGCAAGAATACTTGGGTACTTACATTTCGGGCTCGGACGGCAAGTTGACTTTCCAAGAGGGTCTACTTGTTCAAGCTATGCGCCAGGGACACTGGATCGTTCTTGACGAGCTAAACTTGGCACCAACGGACATTCTGGAAGCGCTCAACCGTCTTCTGGATGACAACCGCGAGTTGCTGATCCCGGAAACCCAAGAAATTGTACGACCCCACGAGAACTTCATGCTCTTTGCCACGCAGAACCCAGCTGGACTGTACGGAGGTCGAAAGGTCCTCTCTAGAGCCTTCCGAAACCGTTTCCTCGAGTTGCATTACGACGACATTCCCGAGGATGAACTGGAGTACATTCTGCAGAAACGAAGCCTCAACACTGCTCCTTCTGACTGCAGGAGGATAGTGTCTGTGTACAAGGAGCTCTCACGCCTGCGTCAGACCAGCAGGATTTTCGAGCAGAAGGACAGCTTTGCGACACTGAGAGACTTGTTCCGATGGGCCCTCCGGGACGCTAATACCCGCGAGGACATCGCCAACAACGGATTCATGCTACTCGCCGAGCGTGTCAGAGATGATGAGGAACGAGACGCAGTAAGGCAGGTCATTGAGACTGTCTTCAAGGTCAAGATCGACGTGGACAAGCTCTACGACGAGAAGTTTACCCAGGCAATGAAGGGCCCTGGCTCGAAGAATAACAGTCAAGGTGTGGTGTGGACAAATGCCATGCGCAGACTGTATATTCTGGTCTCGCGGGCGTTGCGCAACAATGAGCCAGTGCTACTTGTGGGCGAGACTGGTTGTGGCAAGACGACAATCTGTCAACTGCTTGCCGAAGCTTTTGGCAAGAAACTGCACATTGTCAATGCGCACCAGAACACAGAAACTGGCGACTTGATTGGATCTCAGAGACCGGTACGGAATCGTGGTGCTATCGCTGACACTTTGAGGCAAGATCTTACAGAGGCGTTCGAGCTCCTAAGCCGTCCTGTTGATGGCAGCCTGGATGACATCACAGCGCAATATCACAATCTTTCTGCGGATGATCTAGCTCAGGTTCCCGAAGCTCTCAAGGAACGGATCCAGTCCAACGAGGTCAAGGGCAAGGCTCTGTTCGAGTGGTCTGACGGCAGTCTGGTTCACGCCATGAAGGAAGCACACTTCTTCCTACTAGACGAGATATCTCTTGCCGACGACTCGGTTCTCGAGAGACTCAACTCCGTTCTCGAACCAGGGCGCACCCTTCTCCTGGCCGAGAAGGGCACCAACGACTCATATGTGAAAGCTACAGATGGCTTCCAGTTCTTCGCCACCATGAACCCTGGAGGCGACTTTGGAAAGAAGGAGCTATCTCCCGCGTTACGAAACAGATTCACGGAGATCTGGGTGCCACCATTGTCAAACAGGCAGGACATCTTGGACATCGTGGTCGACAAGTTGACCCCAGCATTCAAGCCATTCGCACACATTATTGTCGACTTCTCGTACTGGTTTGGCAGGACTTGCCGCTCTTCAACTGCAACTGCCTTCTCAATTCGTGACATCCTGGTTTGGGTCAATTTTGTCAACTATGCCGAGCATCTGGAACCCGCTTTGGCGTTGTTGCATGGAGCTGCTACAGTCTTCATTGACACTCTGGGTGCCAACCCCTCGGCTCTGCTCGCCTTAGATCCCAAGACGATGGATGAGCAGCGGCAGAAGTGCCTGGACAAGTTGAATGAGCTGATTGGTAACGGCATCGACTTGACGCCCGCCTACAGGAACGCGCCACAGCTAGCCATCGACAAAGACATCGTCCAGATTGGTGGCTTCTCAGTCGCGCGCGCATCTGTCGGCGAAGACGATTCTGCGTTTGCATTCGACGCCCCGACGACCAAGATGAACCTCATGCGAGTCATCCGTGCTCTCCGGATCAATAAACCAATTCTTCTCGAAGGAAACCCGGGAGTAGGCAAGACAACCCTCGTCAGTGCTCTGGCCCGAGCCTGCGGCAGGCCTCTGACCAGAATCAACCTGTCCGATCAGACAGACCTGATGGACCTCTTTGGTACGGACGTCCCTGTCGAAGGCGCAGAAGCCGGCAACTTTGCATGGAGAGACGCTCCCTTCCTGCAGGCCATGCAAAAGGGCGAGTGGGTTCTTCTCGACGAAATGAATCTTGCCTCGCAGTCTGTCCTGGAGGGTCTCAACGCCTGTCTCGATCACCGTGGAGAGGTCTACATATCCGAACTGGATCAGGTATTTGGTTGCCATCCAGAATTCAAGCTTTTCGCTGCTCAAAACCCCCACTCTCAGGGAGGCGGCCGGAAGGGTCTGCCTAGCTCCTTTGTCAACCGATTCATCGTTGTCTATGCCGATGTCTTTACTGAGCAGGATCTCATGCTTATCGCCGGGAAACGTTACCCGGACGTATCGCCTGAGACAATCCAGAAAATGATCCGATTCGTGTCCGCCCTGGATTACGAGACTTCCATACGCAAGTCCTTCGGCTCTCACGGTTCCCCTTGGGAGTTCAATCTGCGAGACTCGCTTCGATGGTTGGAATTACTGGCATCCAAGGACCCTTTGCTGGCATCTGCAGAGGCCTCTGATTTCTTGGACATCATCATCACGCAGCGCTTCCGCTCTGGCATCGACAGGCAGCACATTGCTCGCCTGTTTGCCGAGACGTTTGGCGTGCCGCCCCAACCACATAGTCTCTACCACAACCTCAGCACCACAGTATGTCAGGTGGGCTTGGCTATGCTCGATCGCAACCTGTTGTTGCAGCCGAGTAGGTTTCCAAGTATAGATGCTGTGCCTCGGCTGCCGGAGATAGAATCTCTTCTCATCTGCGTCAAGCAAAACCTCCCTTGTATCCTAGTTGGACCCTCGGGAAGTGGCAAGTCCTCACTTCTGAGCCACGTCGCTGCTTCCGTTGGAAAGGAGCTGGTATCCTTCCCTTTGAATGCCGACGTCGATGCTATGGATCTCGTTGGCGGTTTCGAACAAGCCGATCCTTTGAGGGAACTCCATGCCAGCCTCGATGATCTTCGTGAAACGCTCCTGGACTTCATTCTGTCACAACTTCCTCAAGCCCCCTCGCAACACGCGGTCAACCTGACGAGTCTTCTCCAGACTCGTCAAGGCGAAGACGATCTTCAGAAAATCATCACGTCCATACAGGGTTTGGCTTCAGATATTCCCGCCGAGTCCGTATTGGGAGATCGCCTTTCAGAGGCCTTCCGACTCCTTCACGCACCAAGGTCACTGGAAAACCCGCGGTTCGAATGGCTCGACGGAGTCATTGTCCGCGCTATGGAGGCCGGCAAATGGCTCGTCCTTGACAACGCGAACCTGTGCAATGCATCGGTCCTCGATAGGCTGAATTCAATGCTCGAGCGGCCTGACGGCTTCCTCAGCATCAACGAGCATACCGGGCCGGATGGTGAACCAAGGGTCATCAAGCCGCATCCCGATTTCCGTATTTTCTTGACAATGGACCCTCGGTACGGTGAGTTGTCGCGAGCTATGCGCAACCGTTCCGTGGAGATCTACTTTGATCTTGTTCATGCCGAATCCGAGTCCTATCTCTCGAGGATTACGGAGATAGAGTCAGAGTTGCGGAGATACGCGCATGCTACTCGTTTGACCGAAGACGTCTCCGCAAGTGGCGCCGTCGAGGTCGCTCGACTGGCCTTCGATAACCTCAGTCTAGGAGACGCTTCACTGCTGTCCAGATATGAGAGAGTGCTTTCTTCACAAGGCGCGGGTATGTCGCCTATCAATGATGATATATCCGCTCTTGTAGCCTATGTCACGTCGCCAAAGGCTGCATTGACCAGACAGGCCATTCTTCAGTTCTACTCCGCTGCATCGCGTGAACTCTCTGGCAATGAATCGTTGACAGCCATCCAGCCCCTTCACACTTTGCACAATGTTCCCGTGGTGCCTATGTTGGAGAAGCACTCACCCGACGCTGCAGAATGGCTCGGTATCTGCTACGAGTTCTTCCTGGAAGTCCACCGCGCCCATCAAGCCATGGATTCACAAGTCCGCACTGTCGACAGGACCAAGCCTTCGTCCCTGAATCGTCTTCAGCGGTCTCTGGTCGCCGGTCACGTTGCTACCGTGGCGAAGGATTCGACAGTCAATGTGTCGGGCTTCTTGAACTCGATTATCCAGCTGATTGAGGGGTACATCGAGTCGAGCCTACAACACTCAGAATTCAACACTGGCTCAAAGTCAGTTCTTCGGGCGCTTGTGCACTATTGGTGGAGGACGCTCACGTTTGTCACCGGCACTGCATTTGAGGAGGCGAGGTTCCAGGCCCATCTCAGGCAGGGCCTTGATGCTCTTCAGGCTGCACTGGCCGGACACCAGGGCGAACGAGTCTTGCAATTGATCAACAGTGTCTTGGGAAGCATTCAGGCTTCCTTCATTGTAGGCTTCAAGCTGACCACAGGTCTGAGTATGGAGACACTCTGGCATCTCCTGCGGCCTCTACCCGTCACAGACGAAGCCACTTTCTCTGCAGTACAGGAGATGGAGAAGCTGGCCAGCCGTTTTGATACTATCAGATGGAAATCGAATGCCACTATTGCCGATCTGAGCAAGGCTATTGCATCAATGTCAGAGGCTTACAAAATCGTTCGCAAGAATGCCGCAGTCGCCGGGGACCTCCTGGTCGCTTTGCAAGGCGAGATCAATACTCTTGAAGCCAATGTCGACGAGGCTCACGAGATTACCCCCTTCTTCGAAGACGAGTTCGAGCTTTTGAGGCAAGCATTGGTTGTTCACCGAGCCTCACACCAGTCCAACGCTTTTGCCGATTTCCAGGAAGTCGTGGTGCTGTCCAATATGCCAACGATCGCACAAATGCGCCTACAAAGCTTAGGGAACTCGAAGAGACTTCTGCATTCCCTTGGATATATCCTTGGTCGGGCGTCCGGGTCTCATCCTTGGTCTGGCAAGTTCATGTCATCTCTGCTTCAGAAATACGACTCCATGTCCACGGCAAACCTGTTCTCTCTGCAATCTCTCGAGACTGAACTACCAGCCATGGGCAAGTTACTTGCAGGGTCTTCGGAAGCTGTCTCTGCGGACTCGGTCAGCTGCCTCAACCAACTACTTTGGCATCTGATGCAGTCAATTATTGGCGCTCATGATTCCATTCTGCTCCAGGAACTCGTATCTTTCTTTGAAATCCTCTCGCAGAAGCTGTCGCCGACCTCAGTCGGCATCGAGCAAGATAGGCTTATTTTCGACTTGCCCAATGGCGAGCCGTTCCAGCAATCTAGCAGCCACGAAAACCTCTCTTCCATTCTAAGGCAGCACATTGTGCCTTCGGTCGCTGCTCTAGTGGCTTCTGAGAAGTCAATAACACAGAAGAGTGCCTTTGCTGCCATTGCCTGGGTCCATTTCGCTATCGGGTGCATCAAGCTTTACGTTCCGGACAAGATATTCGACCCCTATCTCAGGGCTGAGACTGAGCGTGACTCACACGAAGACCTCCTGACCAGCCTGAAGCGCAAGTGGCAGGCACTGTCTGCGTTCGAGGCTACCTTCACCGGCCAGACGTCCAATCTGCGGTCCGAGCTGCTGCGTCAGGAGATAGATGACCTTGGCGAACCACCCGCGGCGGCGATCACCATCTACCGCCCGACAAGTGCCGACTTGGCACGGCTGCAAGGCGAGTTCAACAATGTCTTGAACGCTATTGTCAAGAGCGATGTTGCATCCGTGGTCTTGCGGCATCTAGCAAATGGCGAGTCTGAAGAGGAAGTGCAACTTCTCAAGGATAACGTGCTGCACCTCATCGAGCGTTTGACCACTCGCTTCCCGGTCTACGAGGATTTGACTGTACCTCTGGTGACTATACTTCGTTGCCTTCAAGTTGGTCTCTCGTTGAGCACTGTGCCCGGTTCTGACCAGCGGCAGTCAAATGCTGGCTCGCTTCTCGTGGTCACGCCAATGCTTGGCGGTTCGCTGTGGAGTCAGGGCACCCAGCTGTCCTTCCAGAGTCTGGAGTTCCTATCATACATCGGCTTATGGGTCAGCGTAAACGGTATTAACAGCCTTGACCCTTCTCTTCGACAATCCGTCTTCCAGTCGCTTCACTACTTCTACGATGAATGGAGCAAAAAGCTCGACGTGGACAAGAGGAACGAGGTGACCAAGAACAGTCTCTATCGGTACAAGGGAGGCGCTGAAGACGAGGAAGAGGTCGATCAGCAGGATTTCAACGAGCTCTTCCCTGATTATGAGGCAGAAAACGACAGCTCGGCGAAGCCCCAGAGCTCTATTGAGTCATCCCGCACCTTGGCGGTGAAGCTGGCTGAGAGGCATGAGAGGATATTCTCGAGGCCTCAAGACAGCCAACAGAGCATTGCCAGCTTCTGCAAGGCTGTCGCTCGAAAGGTCTCAGATGAAGCTGCGCACTCATCCACGCTCAGCTCTGATCGTGACCGCGCTCTCCTTCCAGCTACGCTACTCGTGCTGGACGAGAAGGTGGAAAACTTCACATCTAGTGCCACTTCCGCCAGCTACAACTTTTACACAAGTGCTAATCTCTTCGAGATCCGCAAGCTGGTCAACCTAGTCCACTCCATCCGCCTGCGTTTCAGGGAGCTGCAAGGTGTCGATGAGATTGCACATCTGCAGCCTCTGGCTGACGTCCTCGTTGCTTGCGAGAACGTCCTCGCGCTGAGTCACTCGGACCCTCTCGCGAGAGTCATCACCCACGTCGAGAAGCTCCATGCCTTTGTCTATGAATGGCAGCACGGTGGCTGGGCCAGCCATGTCTACGGTGCCATGGCACTCTACAATAGATTGACCGACACAATCGTCAGCTGGCGGCGTCTTGAACTCGCGACGTGGGCCAAATTGTTCGATATGGAGACTGACAAGTGCCAGAACGACGCCAAGTCTTGGTGGTTCGTCGCATACCATGCAGTGATTGCCATTCCCATGTCCAAGATGGAATTGGGTCAGGATCTCAAAGACTACACCATACAGCTCGTGTCTGATCTCGAGATGTTCTTCTCGGAAGCGGTGGTGGGCGAGTTCCATACTCGCCTGCAACTATTGGGCCAGTTGAGCAAGCAACTTGAGGTACTGATTCTAGACTACCCAGACCTTGGTATCATCCACAACGCCGTGTTGAACTTCCTCTCTCTGTACCGCCGCTACGACAGCAAGGTCAGGGAGACTATCCAGAAAGGACGAGCTTCGATCGAGAAGACCATGAAAGATGTGCTGCTCCTCGCCAGCTGGAAGGACACCAACATTGTCGCCCTGCGCGAGAGTGCTCTCAAGTCGCATCACAAGTTGTTTAGGCTCGTCAGGAAATTTCGGACTATACTCGGCCAGCCCATGAGGTTGGTCGTTGATCAGGGCATCCCGGATGAGTCTCATTCAAGCGATAAGCTGGCTGGCGTAGCTCCCACCGTGCCCCTGGCAAACAAGGCGGCTGCTTCTGTGTGCCAGCAGTCAATTGCTGGCTGGCTCGAGGATGCGCACACCAAGCGACTTTCCAATGCGGACAAGATTATCAGCATCATGGCTAAGGCCTCTCAGCTCCCCGAGTCCACGATACCCGCGGCGGATGTCGTTGACACATTCGTGTCGGATACCATGTCCGCCATGGCTGAATTGAAGAAGGAGACTCCAGCTTTCTTGACCGAAGAGAACAAGGAGGAAATCAAGCACCTCAAGACCAGGAAGGTTCGCCTCTTTGAGGAAACCGTCAAGGCGATCCGTACCATGGGCTTCACTAGGAACCTTAACGAGAACCATTTGCGTAGTCAGAAGCAATTGGCAGCTGTGATGGCAAAGTCACGCTACTTGCCAGCCAAGGGGGACCCGAGCTTGGCAGAGACAGAGTATTATTTCCACAAGGTTTTGGATCTGGCACCTCAGTTCAGAAATGCGCTGCATGACCACAATGGCGATCTCATTAATGAGACCGTTCGACGAAGCGTCGGTTACATGGAGGGCATCCTCCATGTACTGATTCAACAGCGCCACTGTCTCGCCGAGAACAGCCAGGTGCTAGGCTCGTTGGACAACGCTCTGGCGGACGTACAAGCTCTTGTATCATCCAGCCAGTCTGAGACTTTGAACACACAGCAGGGGGCAGCAAACCATGAGCAAGTTCTCAGCTGGATCATTCCCGTTCTCACTTTCGGCCTTCACGTGCTCGAGGTGCACGCCAAACTTGGTAAGCTCGACAACAGTGCTGTTCGAAGTGCACTCCAAGACTGGCTTTCTAGTTTCACCAAGCTCCAGTCGCGTTTCGAGGCCTGCCAGAAGCTTCCTGAGGGTTTCAATTCCCATGCTCAGCTGCAGCTGCGCGAGCAGCTTCAGGAAAAGCTCGATGACTTCGAAGCAGTACTACAGCTACTTGAGTCTGAGCGTCCTGACCTCGGCTTCATCTTCCAGCAGCTTCAGCTCTGGACAACACTCGCGACTAACAACCAAGAGAGCACAACCGTTGTCGAAGACGCCAAGATTTTCTTCGATGAGAGTCTCAACCTTTCCAAGAAGGTCCTGGATGCAGTGCAAAAGTACCAAAAGGCCGCAGCGTCGATGCCCACGTCGACTGAAGAGGCATCGTGGCTGCTCCAGTATAATGATACCGCCGTAGGCTTGCTCAAGTCTCTGCACATGGACACTGTCGTTGAAGGTATCAACGGGTCTATCCTACGCCTCAAGTCACTTAGGCTGGATGATCCTACTGTCAGGAACGCTGCGTTCTCACTCCTTGCCGTTACCCTCCCGGTCCTGCAACAATACGCCAACACATGCCAGAAGACGATCACAGACCTCGTAAACCTGCATCGGGCCAACTCAAAGATGGCTCTCAATCTCGGCAAGGCATTCGTTGAGATTGCGTCTCGTGGGTTCTGCACTCCGCAAGAGAAGTCTAACGAAACCTCGGGAGGTGAGGGCAAGTTGGAAAGCGGCACCGGACTCGGCGATGGCGAAGGCGCGGAAGACATCAGCAAAGATATCCAGCCCGATGAGGACCTCACGGAATTGGCGCAGGAGCCCAATAAGGAGAAGGATGGCGAAATGGAAGACGAGGAAGATGCTGTCGACATGGGCACAGAAGAAATGGAGGGCGAGATGGGAAGCGCAGCTGGGGACGACGAGGACGATCAAGGCGACAAGAAGGGTGGCGAGGATGAGGAGGAGGAAGACGATATGGACGAAGAAACTGGAGACGTGGATGACCTTGACCCGACCGCAGTCGATGAAAAGATGTGGGACGGGGATGGAGATGATGCAGACAAGGACCAGAAGGGAGACGAGGCCAAGGGCCAGAAGCAGGAGGAGGAGCAGGCTGCCACTGATGAGAAATCCGAAAGTAAAGACATCAAGCCCCAAGAAGAGCCCGAGGAAGGGAATCCCGAGCCGGACGAAGAGGCTGGTCCAGAGGAAGAGGCTGGCCCGGAGGACGACGACAACGGCAAGGCACAGGAAGAGCTCAACCGGCAAGATCAGAACGTCGACGAAAATGAGGCCTTGGCCTTGCCTGAGGATATGGACATCGACGCCAATGAAGATGACGAATCTGTCATCTCGGACGACGATTTGGACAAATTATCAGACGCGCAGCAAGATGAAGTCGAAGAGGAGGCCAAGAAGGAGGGAGAAGCTGAGGATGTTGACGAAGGAGAGGGCGAGCAAGGCGACATGAACCAGGATGACGTGGAGAAGGAGATCGACCCAGAAAATCCAGACGAGGATATGACGGGCGACAACGCCGAAATGGAGGACAAGGAGCCGGAAGCTGAGGAACCAGGCGTCGACGATGCCGGGGAAAGGGACGAAGAAAAACCGCCCTTGAACCCCGACGACGACGCCCACGCCGATCCGGACAACGCCGCCCCGAGCGACGTCAAGAGCGGCGCTGGACAGGACCAGAACAACATGGATCAGGGTCAAGACGACGAGAAGTCTCAAGCCAACGCAGCACAACGCGAGAACGGCGAGATGGGCCAAAACGCCGACGACAAAGAAACAGCCGCTGGTAACGAGGGCGCCATGTCACGACAGGAAGAGGACCAAAACCGCTCCGACGACGCCAACCAAGAAGGCGAATCCTCTCAGGCGCAACCCTTCAAGAAACTTGGCGACGCTCTAGAGCGATGGTACAAGAATCACCAGGACATCAAGGAATCTATGGACAACCAGGAGCCCCAACAAAAGCAGGACGCGGATATGGCGCAGAAGGAGTTCCAGCACTTGCAGAACGACGACGATGCCCCCGACGCTCAAGCACTCGGCACCGCAGCCGAGGATGAGGTCCAGCCAATCGACGAGTCTATGGCCATCGACGAGGAGCGGCAAGATGACCAGAGCCGCACTATTCCTCAGCATGACAGTGAGGACAAGATGGATGTCGACGAGGATTTGGACGCCGCAGAACAAGACAATGCTAAAGACACTGACATGCCTGAGCAAGATGAGTCTCGTACGGGTGTCGCCACTAGACGCGGTGCATTTGATCGCGAGCGCTCCGAGTCCCCCGCAAGGGAGGTGCAGCCGGAAGAGGAGGAGGATGACGACGAAGACGTCGAAGAGGCTTCTGTTCGCCTCGACGACACGCATCTCAGTGACTCGGAACGGCCACTCAGAGACTACCACGAAGCTCTGGAGTCCTGGACCACTTTCCAGACAAAGACCCACCCTCTCTCCCTGGCATTGACCTCACAGCTCCGCCTCATCCTGACCCCATCGCAGTCCACCAAGCTGTCCGGCTCCTACCGCACCGGAAAACGGCTCAACATCAAGAAGATCATCCCGTACATCGCCTCGTCGTACAAGCGCGACAAGATCTGGATGCGCCGCGCCATTCCCACCAAGCGCACCTACCAGATCCTGCTCTGCGTCGACGACTCGCAGTCGATGGGCAACACGAGCGCCGGCACGATGGCGCTCGAGAGTCTGGTCATGGTGTCCCGCGCGCTCGCCATGCTCGAGGTCGGCCAGGTCGGCGTCCTGGGCTTCGGCAGCGAGGTCTTCACCGCGCACGAGCTCACGGCGCCGCTGGTCAGCTCGCACGACGCGGGCGCCAAGGTTCTGCAGAAGTTCGCCTTCGACCAGGCGCACACCGACGTCGCGCTCCTGGTGCAACGGACTATCGACCACTTCCGGCTGGCGCGCAACACGGCGGCGGGGCGGTCCGGCGGCGAGGACCTCTGGCAGCTCGCGCTCATCCTGTCGGACGGCATCACGCCCTCGGCGCTGCACGAGCGCATCCGCAGGCTGCTCCGTGAGGCGCTCGAGGAGCGCATCATGATCGTCTTCATCATCATGGACGACTCCGGCTCCAAGAAGGGCGACAGCGTCCTGGAGCTGAGGCAGTCCAAGTTCGTCAAGCAGCCCGACGGGTCCAGCGAGGTCGTCATCGAGCAGTACCTCGACACGTTCCCCTTCCAGTACTACCTCATCGTGCACAACCTCGAGGAGCTCCCCGGGGCACTGGCAGGGTTGTTGAGGACCTGGTTCGCGGAGGTCAATTCTTAGTCTAGTGCCTCTGTTACTTTTGTATTCCCTTCCTTTTCATTCGATATGCTTTACAGGTGGTGTCATAAGAGTCAGTTATACTTTTTCGGGGGGTTTTGGCGTTCGGATGGAAAATTATATATAATATAGATTTGGTCATATAGCAATTGAAGTTTTATCCGCTTAAACACATGTAGCCGTTCCCCAATGAGTGACAGCCGCTTGTCCACATAAATATCAATAGTAGCAGCGGCAGGAGGGGGACGTCGAGGTCATCGGCGACAGTAATGTATTGTCGTCCAGTCTTTTCGGCTGAGAGCGATCCTGTTCGAGGGCCATCACTCGTCCTCTCAGGTCTATCAGTGTCCACCTACCTCACAAGGCAACTGGGGGCATGAGGGCGGATCAATGGAGGGGAGAGAGGGAGAAGAAGGTAAAAAGGGAAGTACAAAGGAAGAGCAAAAGGAAATGCGCCAGCCCGGAGTCGAACCGGGGGCCCATCGAAATTGCTAATGGCAACGATGGATTTTACCGCTAAACCACTGGCGCGTTTGACTATTGGATAAAAAGTGGGTTTTTGTGTTAATTATAAACAAAAAAAGAATACAAGGAAGGAAGAAAGAGTATCCAGAGGTGGCTCGATGATTCGACATACCTCTCCTATCGTCAACCTTACATACCACTTGGCCATTGGAATTCGATCTAATTCTTCAACCGATACTTTGCTCCTACGGTATATTCAATCACTTGGAGGCCAAGATTGTGGTTGAAATTGTTGAATGATTCGAGATATCGTGCAAAATTATACCTGGAGTAGGTGCGCACAAAATAGCAAGTAAAACAACCCTTTAGGCCATTATGTTGGTACTTCAACCTTTGGAACGCTTACACGCCCGCTCATCACTGTCCCGTTCCTGGTCCTCGGTACGGACGCGCTTATTGGCACGCGCACCCCCGACTCCGTCCTGGTCTCTGGCATATCGAGGAATGAACATCTTCCCAGACTCGGCCAAGGTCTTCAGGACTTGCTTCTGCACGTCCCTCGAGCTGACCTTGTTCCTTGGCCTCAACCGCCGCTCTAGGCCCTGGTATTGAGGCACCATGGAGATGTCCCTCACCCGAGAGCGCTTCCTCTTGGGTTTCTTGTCGTCCATGCTTTCCTTGCGCTCCTCTGTGCGGCGAGTAGCATGCAAGCCTTGTCCATTCTCCTTGGAAGTGAAATAGGGCGAGCCATGAGCATTTGGTTGGCGCAGATTAGGGAGTTGCTTGACGACTTTTTCTAGCACCTCTCGACGATTCCAATCGGCTGTGGTCTCCTCCTCTCGTTGCAGGAACAGCTTGAGATCCTCATCTGGCTTACAGAGCCAGGGGTGCGTCACGGCCTCCGCCGCTGTCATCCTCTTCTGCGGGTTATGGTGGAAACAACGACGGATGAAGTCTTTGGCGTCCTCGCAGATGTCCTCTGAGCGTATCTCGGAGAGCTCCTTAAAGATCATCTTGAGCTGGTGAGCTGGCTCCTTCATCTCGCATGCAGGTTGTCTGGGGGTGTCGGAAGCCTCCAGTGCTTTGACTTTCGAGTCGCCAGCAAGTAGCTGTGTCGCAAGCACGCCAATGCTCCAGATGTCGACGGGTGGGCCGTGATTGCCACGCGGTCTGAGCATCTCACTACAGGATTTAGTACAGTCCTTTCTGCCAGCAGAGAAGAGAAACTCACGGAGCCTGCCATCCTGCAGTGCCCACGATGCTGTCCATCCGGTCGTGGCCAACCAATCCCAAGTGACCAAAGTCGGTCACCACAAGGCGATGCCCTGGCCTTGGGCAAATGGCGCATAGGATGTTCTCGAGCTTCAGGTCCCTATGGACAACTCCTTTCTCGTGCATGTAGGCAACGGCATGTACGACTTGACGGACCATCCATCTGACATCGCTCTCCGTGAATTGACGGACGCGAACCATGAGCGAGAACAGATCACCACCGGTAGCCAAGTCCTCGAAGACGTACAAGGTGGAGCGGCTCTTGTAGGCTCCTCGAAAAGCAGCGATGTTCGGCTGGACCATGTCAGCCAGGTATCGAGTGGAATCAGTCCAAGCAATACTCACATGCTCCATCTGGCACCTGACAGAAGTCTCCTGCATCAATCGTTGAATTGAGTCTTTCTGGCCTGCCTTTTCAGTACTGTAGAGATCGTAGACCTTGCAAGCAATTTGCTCTCCCGTCTTGCGATCGATGGCGAGATGGACCCGTGCCGAAGCACCGCTTCCAACGGTCCGGTCCGTAATTGTGAATCGATCGCCGAAGATCTGTTTTGTATCAATTTTTTTCCGTTGTCTCGTCAGAGAGGGGAAGCGGGCAACACACCTTGACTTCCTCTGACTGGATACTGCTAAGCGTTTCCTTTGGAGTCATAGGCTGGATGAAACGGAACGTCACATTTGGTGGGATGGTGATGGTATCGCCATTCTGCAGCAGCCTTGCAGGTGTGATTGAGCCGCCGCCTTTGCTGATGGGCTCGTCGTTGACAAGGGTTCCGTTGTTCGACTGACGGTCTCTCACGTAGACCATGGCAGGGTGGTGACCGGTATCGTCGAAGATGACGGAGTAGAACTCAATGTGGTTGCGAGAGACAGCCAAGTCGTCAATGATGAAGTCACTACCATATGTTAGGCTGAAGCCGGGAGATGGGTTTGGGGGCCGACTTACTTATTGTCAGGATCGCGACCAATCTTGAATATCGTATCTGCGTAGAGCCTGATGACATCTATAGATATACGTGTCAGAAGCAGGAGAAGATTCAAAGAGATATCGTCGGGGTCTAGTTTCCTCACGGGATTGAGAAGTGCCACCCTGGGTGTCTTCGATCTCGACCTCGATCGCAGCGACAACTTCGCCTAGGCCGACTTGATCAACATCGTTGGGTGCCATATTGATTCGATATGCTTTCCCTCCAGGGAGTATGTTGTTCCAGATGCTCGACTCAAGAAGAGACGATGTATGTACTTCAATCGATAGGAAGGCTCTGACCAGCAGAGACAATTAACACTGATTGCTGTGTTTGATGCGTTGAGACTGATGAAGACGAGAAAGACGAGGTCGATACTGAGACTGAGAATGAAGTTTACTATGGCGTAGGAGGAATCGAGACGAGTTGGTGTTGGAGACGGATTGAGTAAAGATGAGGAAGGGTCTATTAGATATGAACAAATAACGTCCATCCAATCCCCATAACCAGACACAATAACTCCCACGATAATGGGTAATAGCTTATTGTGAGGACGAAATATCTACAGTTCCCGTTCGATTGGTCTCAAACTTCAGCCAAACGTTGCCGGTGGCCCCAACGCACGGGCAGGCGTTGCTCGAAGATGGGATGCACGACCAGTTCCACTGCTCCTTCCCTGTATACAATACGGCACAATACAACACAATGTACCTTTCCGCATCCATCTGAGATAGCATCTTCCAGTAAGTTTCAGTTAATATAGTATCACCAGATGCCAGTGGAAATCTGGCCAATATGGCTAAGCAAAATAACTGAAAATATGCTTGCGGAATTGCCTGTAGAAGGAGCCGGGAGCTCAAATACGCCTACGCATGTTCACGCCGAGGGAACACTCGGGAGACATTATTGCGCCAAACACATGGAAACCTCCAGAATATGCTTCTGAGGATCTAGAAGAAGCTTTAGAGAAACATGATTCGAAGATGCCTGTGAAAGATGTATCATCAAGAAGGAGTGACATGATATTAGGCACGGGCAACGGTATGCCAAGACCCTAACCCTGTTTACACCTCATCGGCTGTCGGGGGGGGGGATGGTTGACGGCCCCTGAGCCCCTGAGCAAGGTACCATACCGCCCGGACATATATTTTCAAAACGCTAGAGGCATAGTTTCATGGGTCAGATATAGGTTATGGGCCAGGAAACGGTATAGGTGCTATATCAGACCAATGAAACCGTCACTATACGAAGTCATCTATTGAATCTATTAGCCCCTCGTTAACTACAAATCTTATATATAGCCCTAGGCTTCAGAATATAGGCTATAGTATAGCTACCGTATACCCGAGTATATAAAATCGCCTATCCGAAATGAATCGGGCTATTATGATATACCCCGGTTACTAGTATAGCCTAAAACGATTTCCGCCTAGTAAATCTACGGAATTAGTACTACTCAATACTAGTAATTGAATACCGATACCTAGGGATATAAAATAGATAAGAAGATATAGTATTTAATATGAAATCTATATATATAGATTGGGTGAAAATATAGGTGATATATATATATAGTGCGATAGATATAGAGCAAGTAGATAGGGTCGGGATAGAGAAATTAGGTAGGGGATATATATAGTATTTATATATATATATGATGACTCTACCCTACTAGTCTCTCCTAATAGAGGCGGTAGATATATAGGTATATATAGTTAGAGAAAGAGGATAGAGTTATATATACTACGATATAGCGGGTTCGATCGGGATTTATATTTTAGCTACTATATCTAAGCATAGAGATAGTACTATGTAATGAACACAACGTGGGTGACGTAAAGGGTACTTGGGCTGTGTACTGGGTTTATGT
>LKEB01000001.1:1684839-1790732 GCA_003795295.1 Cytospora leucostoma | reverse complement strand
TATATCGAACCTTCTTGAATAAGAGCGATCAAAATATAATGAATATAATATAGGTGATATAAAGGGTACTTGGGCTATATACTAGGTTTATATTAGAAGGAGGTTCAAGGTGCTTTATACAATATGCTATCTTTATGATCAAGAGGAGATTACTCCTATTATATGAGAATGATACTTAGATTGATCGCTGAAGAGCTAACTGATACTATCTACTATAAAGGGAGTATCCTATTATATATCTAGCTCTTTAGCCTAGGATCTATTGGATCTATGAAGATCCAGAAGATCCTGAGTATTGGATCTATTGGATCTATATAGATCCAGAAGATCCAATATATACTGACTATTCCTATTACGTGACCTTGGTGGGTCCCGTTATATCTCATGTGCTATGCCGCATATTGGTTTCCTTTCTTCTTGCATGCCCCCCCTAGTACCTTGACCGTGGGTCATGATAGATTCCTATTCACTCTACGAATGCCTTATCAAGTTAGGTACGACGAAGGAGAAGCGGTTGATAGTAGATATTATATCCCTTCGCTAATTATACGAATGCCAAGAGATTCACGAAATCAGGTAGATAAACGGCTCTAATAACCTAGCCGATGCTATAACGAAGGCATCGCTAAATCGGGCTTTAGAACGCTTAGTTGATAGTAACGAGTTAATAATCAAGGTAGAGGGTTTCGTGGAACGAGATTGATAGGGACTATAACGGTTATAGTAGTAGTATTGAGGCTATTTATAATGAGGAAATCGTCGACGAAATCGTCGACGAAAGCGACGAGGAAATAGCGACGAATTCGACGAAATAAACGTTAACGAAATCGTCGATGAAATCGTCGATAAAGGAAGGGCCTATTCGAAGCGCGAAGGAACGTAGTCATTTACTATAATAGAAGACTACTAGTATTGAATAGCAGCGAGTTTTAGCTGCCTGATACGGTAGGCGGTATAGGATTCACCGCCCTAGGTGAACGGGTAGAATCACCTACCTACCTATACCTTCCCTCCGTATAACCTATAGATAGTTCTTTCCTTCCTTCCTTCGGTAGATATAACCAAATGAACAGACTGTTTCTCACCGCGTTACGTAACGTTGCCCAACCAACAGTTTTGCTATATACTAGGGGGACCAGGAGTTTGGACTATGAAGAAGCTGCTCGCTCGGTTGTACAGAGCAGATCTCACCAGGCACTTGGGCATGCTGCGAACGGAACAAATCATCACGAGTCTGATCATGTAAAGTGTTTGGTTCAAGCTCTGCACAGCCAGAGGTCCATAATATCTATCAATGGCTGCATTAGATCACTATTGTTGATCTGTATTGGCTTGAGTGTAGACAGACGTGCTGATGTTTAGCATGGCGGGATGCCTTCTTTGGTTTCCATATCTGTATATAGCTACTTAGGAACACTCACTGGAGACTGGACTTTATTCCACAATTCTACCTGGGTACACAGTAAAGCATAAGCACGTGAGTTTTATCATGTTTTTCTGATTCCGTTTGCTGGTAAACCACATACATAAGTCGTCGATTCTAGCCGTGAAGCATCGATTTGTTTTCCTCCTACTTACCACCGTCACATCCACCACCAACACTACCGCAAGAAACAGCTTGACAAGCCATCTTCTTGCACCTCTCCAAACCCCTCAGAATCGTTTTCCATAACACAAAGAACCTTGTAACAAGGAAACATCATGAAGAACTTCATCTTCGTTCTCGCTGCCATCATGGGCGGCCTCATGGTCACTGTAAGTTGGGTCTCGTCTCCAATCTCCATCTATTGATGGCCCACAAGATCACAAACTTCTCGAAAACATACTGACAAAACCACAGGCTATTGGCATCAAGGCGCCCATTGATGGCTACGGTGTTGTCAACATTACCTGGTACGTAATTGTCGAGTGTGCATCTTTCCTTTGCGAAATCCCAAGCAGTTTCCATCGCAACCACATGGAGCTTGCCTAGTCTATGAACAGTCCCCCCCAAATACCCTTTGCGATATGTTACTACAAATCAGTAATAACTGACCACACGTTTTGCAATAGGAACCTCCAGCCCAACATCTCTGGATTCGAGCCTATCAACGTGACTGGAACCGTTCAGGACGCCTGGAAGGCCATCAACTTTACCTGGCCTGGCTACCCTCTTCCTGTGCTGTAAGTCAACTCTTACTACTCAATGCGCAGGCAACAGCTAACCAAGCATCGTCTAAACAGCAACGTGACTGGTCATGGCAACGTGACTGGTCCTGGCCCCCGACCTACTTCCACCACCGCCAACGCCAAGGTCCCTACCGGCGTCCGTGAGGACGAGACTTCCCGTGAGACTGGCACTGTCCACTGCTGGACTTGGCCCGAGTGCGACGAGGGCGCCATTGGCGCTGGAATCGACTACCTCTCCCAGATCCCAGGTAAGCCGTCCAACGGCCCTGGACCCGGCGAGTGCGGCCGTGTCTCGTGCTCCTGGAAGGCCGCCATTTGGTGGTGCAACGACGTGAGTCCTGAATTTACACGCCCCGCACCCTCACATACCCCGAACTCTCACCTACCCCCAGGCTGATGTCTGGTTCACGGATGGTGGATGATCATTCTCCCCGCCACTACGCTGTTGAATTTCCCCTACTGACAACCGAGCTTCTCGACAGAACGACCACACATACACCCTGGACAGCTTCTGGGAGATCGCGCAGGGTGCTCAGGACATTGATACCCAGTGTCATTACTTCGACCCCGAGGCGTGGACCATCTGGACCTCCGGCCAGAACTTCTTCAAGGAGAATTGGGTTAGTGAACCAGTCCCACCCCTCTTACTCCATGATTTACATTGGAGTTTGCTAACCAAAACTGTGAATAGAATGTCATTGTCCGGTGGGATAACGACGACTGCTAAACAATCAATGCTGATAGCACAGCCTCAGCAACACTGTGGTGCGCTTCGCTTTGAGGATAACTGATTGATGACTGGATGCCCCAGCATAAGCAAGGACAGAATAGGTAGTTGCCTAGTCCGAATGAGAACTTGATTCTTCTTCCCTTTGAACAAGAGCTTGATCCTGTTTTGCCAGTGGAATGTGTAATAAGTGAGCCTCTGAGGAAGTAGAATCTGTAAACGGCGAGGGAGGGGGGCATTGGCGGGGCGGATGGCTTAGGCTGAGCAGTTATCTCCCAGCAGTCACCTCCAGCCGGCATATTAATGTTTCTTGAGCTTCAGTGATAATCGAAGGGGAAGGCCGCCAAGATGACGATGGTCTATTAAAAGCTTTGTGTCTATATACTCAACGAAAAGCTCCCGCTATCTCATTGCCCAATCAATCCGTGTGCCAAGTCTGACAGTAGTGCTACCAATACTGCTGCTATTGCCAGCATCCGCTTACTGCAGGTACTCAATGACCAGGGCAGAAGCACCACCGCCACCGTTGCAGATACCAGCGACACCAATCTTGGCCTTCTTCTCCTTGAGCACCGTTGTCAGGGTGGTGACGATACGAGCTCCGGAGCATCCCAGAGGGTGGCCAATGGCGACGGAGCCACCGAAGACGTTGACCTTCTCCTCGTCGAGGTTCAGCAGCTTGACGTTGGCCAGGGCAACAACGGAGAAAGCCTCGTTGATCTCGTAGAAGTCGACCTGCTCGGCAGTGATGCCGGCGTGCTTGATGGCCTTGGGGATGGCCAGCGAGGGAGCGGTCGTGAACTTCTCGGGTGCGTTGGCGGCGTCACCCCAGCCGAGGATCTTGGCGATGGGCTTGATGCCCAGCTCCTTGAGCTTGGCCTCGGAGACCAGGACGACGGCGGAAGCACCGTCGTTGATGGGAGAGGCGTTGGCGGCGGTGACAGTGCCGGTGCCCGGGATGAAGACGGGCCTGGCAGACTTGAGCCTCTCGATGTTCAGGTTCTTGACCTCGTCATCGCGCTCAACCTTGACATTTGGCTTGCCACGGCCACCGCTAACCTCGATGGGGGCGATCTCGCTCTGGAAGACGCCAGCCTCGGTAGCAGCCTGAGCCTTCTGGTAGGACTTGATGGCATACTCGTCCTGCTGCTCACGGGTGATGCTGTGGGTGGTGGCGCAGAGCTCGCCCTGGATGCCCATGAGCTCCTGCTTGCCGTAGGCGTCCCTCAGACCATCCTTCTGCACTCCATCGATCAGGGTGCCGTCACCGTACTTGACACCGGTGCGCAGGTTGGGGAGGTAGTGAGGCGTGTTGGACATGGACTCGGTGCCTCCAGCGACAACGATGTCGGCGTTGCCAGTCATGATAGTCTGGGCACCCAGGATAATGGCCTTGAGGCCGGAAGCGCAGACCTTGTTCACAGTCGTGGCCACGACAGCGTCGCTCAGGCCAGCCTTGATGGCACATTGACGGGCAGGGGCCTGACCCAGGCTGACAAGATGTTAGTAAGGCAACCACCGAGTAGGATTCCCGAGTAGGATGCTTGGAGTGGGGCTGCTTACCCAGCCGAGAGCACGTTGCCAAAGAACACCTCCTCAACATCCTCAGGCTTGATCTCTGGCACTCGCTCGACGGCAGCTTCTTGATTGTCAGTCAAACTGCCCAGCCGAGGAAGGGGGGAATATAGGACAGGTGGTGAAACTTACACTTGATGGCGTGCGCGCCCAATTGGGTGGCGGTGAGGCTGGAGAGAGATCTATATCAAAGCGAGATTAGCTGCCTGCATCTCTATTCCTTCTCTGTCGGTAGATAGACAGATAACCTACCCGAGGAAAGATCCCACAGGAGTTCGCGCCACAGAGGCGATGTACACAGGAGGGAGGTTAGACATGATGGAGGATGTGTTCTTTTGGCAGGAATTTCTGTGCTGCAGCGATGCTTCTCGACGACCTGGATGTTTGGCAGAACAGCTCAGAAGACACTGTAGGGAGTAAGCTGATGAGCGTCTGATGTGGTCTTTAAAGGCTGCGAAGCTGTCTACCGTAGTAATCAAAATCCGTTCAACAGCGGGCCGGGACCAACAGGGTATGCAGGGCCGGACTGTGCAGCCAACAACAAGCACAGTTGTCGAGATCCACAATGGTGAGCCGACCTCGGGATACCAGGGATCAAATTATAACGTAAGCCTGTTGCATGGGGCCCCTTGCTGTTGCGCCACAGCCAGTAGCCAATCAAACCAGTAACGCGTTCTGCAGTACCGCAGAGTTGTGGCGGAAGCTTCAGCCTCGCCGAAATTTGAGATGCTGTAGTAGCTCGACCGCGTTCAACCAAAGCCTGGCGCATCTTACTGTTGCTCTTGCAACCCACTTCCCAGGACTCTCTTTTACAAAGACTTCCAACCACCACACTACCTACTGTCGCCATGGATGACCTCTACGATGAGTAAGTCGCCCCCATAACTCCCCTGATTTAAATACTTTGAATTGACCAGATCTCTCTAGATTCGGCAACTTTATCGGGGAGGAAGCTGAAGCATCAGAGGAAGAGTCCCAGCATGGCGCCGATGCGGGCGACTACGTCTACGATGACGCGTTCGCAGATGGCGACAACGAGGCTGCAGGGCAGGAGCTTATGGAGATAGACGGTAAGAAGGCATCGCAGTCACTGACATCACAGACGCAGGGTGCTTGGGAGCCTCGCTAACCCTGGGCTATGCGAACAGACGGTCCATCGAATGCGGTCATACTCCACGAAGACAAACAATACTATCCAACAGCAGCCCAGGTATATGGAGAAGGAGTCGAGACATTGCTACAGGAAGAGGATGCGCAACCCCTCAGCGAGCCAATCGTCGCCCCTGTGGAGGTGAAGAAGTTCACCGTGGAGGAGGCCGACCTACCCCCAGTTTTCTTCGACAGAGGCTTCATGACCGATCTTATGAACTTCCCAGAACAGATACGAAATGTTGCGCTGGCCGGACATCTACACCACGGAAAGACAGCCTTCATGGACATGCTGGTCTTGGAGACTCACGATATAACGGACCGACTAGAGAAAAGGACCGGCAAGAACCGCGACGAGCAGATGCGTTACACCGACGTGCACGTTATCGAGAGGGACCGAGGGCTTTCCGTCAAAGCATCACCCATGAGCCTTGTGCTACAAAGTACGAAAGGAAAATCACACCTGGTGAACGTCATCGATACCCCCGGGCATGTTGACTTCGTGGACGAAGTCGCCGCGTCACTACGATTAGTCGATGGTGTCTGTCTGGTGGTGGACGTCGTGGAGGGTGTACAGGTCAACGCGGAGCAGATCATCAGGCATGCAGTTCTCGAGGATCTACCCCTGACCCTTATCATCAACAAGGTGGACCGCCTTATCCTGGAGCTGAAACTACCACCAAACGATGCGTATTTCAAGCTTAAGCACGTTGTGGAGGAGGTCAACACCGTCATTGAGAACACCATACCTGGGAGAGGCGAGCAGAGAAGGCTTAGCCCAGAGAAGGGCAATGTCCTGTTTGCTTGTGCCGAGATGGGCTGGTGCTTCACACTGCAATCTTTCGCGAAGATGTACTCGGACAGTTTCGGCGGTGTTAACACAGAAGAGTTCGCCCGCCGTTTATGGGGTGACGTCTTCTACAACCCCAGGAAACGCTCTTTCACGAGGAAAGCCGTCGAGGAGGGGGCCAAGAGGTCATTCCTCACGTTCATCTTGGAGCCGATTTACAAGCTCTACTCCCATACCATTGGCAAGAGTCCCGAGGAACTCAAGGTCACGTTAAGCAGTCTCGGCATATCATTGAAGCCATCGCAGTACAAGATGGATGCCAAGGTCCTGCTGAAGTTGGCCTGTGAGCAATTCTTTGGCCCGTCTACAGGATTCGTCGACATGGTTGTCCAACACATCCCATCACCAGTTGAGGCAGCGCAGAGGAACCTGGAACGGTACTACACCGGTCCGTTAGACACTAAGGTGGCCGAGTCGATCCAGAAGTGCGACCAGAATGGTGCTTTGGTCATGCATGTTACGAAACTATTCAACTCTTCCGATGCCAAGTCTTTCTACTCCTTTGGTCGTGTCCTGAGCGGTATCGCACGACCCGGAGCAGAGGTCCGCGTGCTGGGCGAGGGCTATTCTTTGGACGACGAAGAGGACATGGCCTTGGCGAGGATATCAGACGTTTGGATTGCGGAGACAAGATACAATATTCCAGTGGATGGTGTACCAGCTGGCAGCTGGGTACTGCTCGGTGGTGTCGACAACTCTATTGTCAAGTCTGCCACGATCGTCGACAAACGTTTCGAGGACGACGAAGACGCGCATATCTTCAAGCCCGTTACCCATTTCACAGAATCCGTCTTGAAGGTCGCGGTCGAGCCCATAAACCCATCTGAACTGCCCAAGATGCTTGACGGCATACGGAAGATCAACAAGAGCTACCCATTAATCACCACGAAGGTAGAAGAGTCCGGAGAGCATATCATCCTGGGAACGGGCGAGCTCTACATGGACTGCGTGCTACATGATTTGCGACGCCTGTACGCAGATATGGAGATTAAGGTTTCTGATCCTGTTACTCGTTTCTGTGAGACAGTCGTCGAACAGTCTCACACGAAATGCTACGCCATAACCCCCAACAAGAAGAACAAGATTACAATGGTAGCTGAGCCATTAGAAGACGGCGTTGCAAGGGATATTGAATCTGGTGCTGTAAGCATCAAGGAGCCAATCCGCAAGATCGCCAAGTTCTTCGAGGATAAGTATGAGTGGGACAAGCTGGCCGCCAGAAGCATCTGGGCCTTTGGTCCAGACGAAACGGGCCCGAACATCCTGCAGGATGATACCCTCCCTGGAGAAGTAAGTGCATCGCTAAGTCCCCTGTTGGTTGATGGCGGTGAGGTGGGCTGTCAGAGAGTCTGCACATCGTAAGCTCTTGTTCGCTTTGGATAGAACGCTAACTCGAAATTGCAATAGGTGGATAAGAGGCTTCTCAACACTGTGAAAGAACCAATCCGTCAAGGGTTTAGCTGGGCTACTCGCGAGGGTCCACTCTGTGAAGAGCGTAAGTGCACAATGTTTCATATCCTCGAAATCGCAACAGCTGGCACCGTTCGTGTCGACGCTTCCCATGGACACTCATTGCCCGTCTGGCCCGGTGAAAGTTCACCCTTACACAGCGATACAGGGAGTATTCACTACTCGTCAAAGTATCATGCTGTCAGTGACGGCGACTACACAACATCAGAAGAAAAGGCGGCACCCGCGGCGCGTTGTGATTGCAGCCATAACATCATGTCCCTTATCGCCTAGAGCCCCTTGCAGCTGTGCCTCTTACACACCTGCCAATCTTTCACCGTCGCTTTCATGTGACACACCACAGCTACCTGCAGTGCTCCTAGCTAACGTGAACTGCAGCCATACGCAATACCCTGTTCAAGATCACCGACATATCATTGGCTCCCGAGGCGATCTTCCGGGGAGGTGGCCAAGTAATCCCCACATCCCGACGAGCCTGCTACTCCTCGTTCCTCATGGCGTCCCCCCGCCTGATGGAACCCCTGTACTCGGTGTCCATGACAGGAACCCAAGATGCGGTATCGTCCTTGTACACGTTCCTGGCGCGGCGCCGCGGCCATGTGCTTAGCGACGGGCCGATCGTAGGTACCCCACTCTACCGCGTTAATGGGCTCATCCCCGTCATCGATTCTTTCGGTTTCGAGACGGACCTGCGGATCAACACAGAAGGCGCTATGCTTTCCTTGGTGTTTGATAGATGGAGTATCGTGCCTGGTGACCCTCTAGACAGGGACATCGTCATCAGGCCCCTGCAACCCGCCAGCGCACAAGCAACAGCGCGTGACTTCGTGCTGAAGACGCGGAAGAGGAAGGGCCTGAGTGAAGACGTCTCGGTTGCCAAGTTCCTGGAGCCCGAGTTCTATCAAGATCTGGTGGAAAGTGGCACTCTTGGCGATATCTAGGAAGGCCGGGGGTTACGCCCTGTGTACAAGACAGGTCTTAGATCATCCGCTATCCTGTGTAGTTGGGATATTGGGTTTTTACAAAATCTGGAGTCGATCGGCAGTGGCGTTTGGGGATTAGCTCAGGATGATTCTGCAGTGGCACCGGGGAGTGCGAAGAGGGAACATCGCATCACCTCCCAACCCTTGCGGGGAGCAATGACCGGTCTCGAGGCAGACCTGCGCATCATGATACCATCTGATAACCGTCACAGTAATACAAAATCCAATCATAAGAAGATGCCGCCAAGAAGAATTCCTAGGCTATAATACGAGACTCCAAAGCATAAAAAGTGACGGTCGATCATGCAAAGAAGGGCCGGTTGCTTGCTTACGCATGGTGTAAAAGTTGTGATGAGACATCAGCGTTTCCCACATGGCGAGTTGGCGAGGGAAGACCTGAAGGTCCCCAGCTGCCCAGCCAGGGCTGCATGGTCGGCTGCTGCTATGGTAGCATCACCTACCCGTTGGTGTCACGGTCATTGGCAAGCATGTGCCTGATCTGCAGGCTCAATGATACCAGTGTAGCGATATTGCCATTGTCGTAGGATGCCGCAGGGCCGCCGAGATGTGCACCCTCCCAGCATCAACGCCGTGTCACGCAACCGCTTGATACATGTGGGCTTCAGCCCACCGGGACCGCCACATCCCCCGCCTTCCTCGGGCTACTAGAGCAAGCTCCTAGCTCTGGCAGCGATTCGAAGCGCTTACGGGAGAGGCCCGGTACTCGCGCGGTCCTCCCGGTCAACGGGATCGCGCCTTTCTCTCTCCATGACCCATGTGTTAAAGTAACGTCCACGTGAGCTTCTGCAGTATCCATCGACGTGCCTAGGGACTGTCGGTACCTCCCTGGTGCAGGCGAACCCGGGTCCGGGGAATCAATGATTCTGGGGTGAGGCTACCCTGGTGGTTGCCGCCCGGGGGGGGGGGTGCTTTGGCGCAAGCGAACGACAGGCTCAAGCCCCACTGTCCGTTCCGCGTCCTATATACCAATCCTGCACGCTTATATAGACAGACAGATGTATGCAAGTACAGCTTCTCTCTCCCTGCGGGGCCGGCCGGCTGCAGTCGGGTCCCCCGTCGTGCCTTAGTACACACTATATGGGGGACTCCGGCACCTGTTCCGCCATGTGCGGTTTGAGGCGCCACAGCGTTGCACGGCAGCCGATTTCGTACAACCGTAGTCAGATCCCCCACCTGCTGAAGTAGCTGGGCACGGATCGGTCACCATCTTGGTCCTGGCTGGGCTGGCGCAGTTGTGGCATATCTGAGCCATCAGGTCGCGCGCCCTCGTCGCCTATATCCCCAAATCGTGTCTTCCTGGCCATTCGCATCCTGTAAGCCACGTGTCTGGGAATGGCCACGGCGACGATGCCCTTGTTCTTGTTGGGCATGATGGATGATAAAGTGGTTTGTAATGGCTTCCCGGTGGCACAGACACGGGAACGTGTAGATTCCTTTGTCGTATGTGACCTAGGGCTGTCTTATCTGGAGGGGAGACCCGAGGCTGCATATGGAAGAGGACCAGGAAGGCTGCTTTTGCAGTCGTGTGACATAGTCATAGGCGCCCGATTTGTTAGTCAATACAAGTAGTCAATACAGGGGCACTTGAGGCTGTAGAGTCGCCAAAGCTCTCAATACGGGCCCTGCCTTCTAGACTGGCGCAAATACCCAGCCTTCTTCGCCCTGTAACGTACTACTCAAGAGGGACCCCAAGACACGTTCACCATGTCGACCCAATTCTTCTCGAAGCAGCTACTAATTCACTAGTTTAAGCTACTGCTTAATCTGTATGCGACCCTGCATCGCCTATCATCTGGTTGGTTTCTGTGACTGACAGAAGATTTTCCTTGCCACTCTTTTATATCGAATACTCCGGGCAGAATGGTTTTTCCTGTGAACGAGGGTCTCTTCGATGAACAAAATGTCAACCTCTGAACATTTGACGGGAGTCGAAGTCCCGGTGTATATTCTACCCTTTATCCTTGCCAGAAGATGCATAGCCTGTGCGATACTGCAGAGCCACGCAAAAGCATCTCGAATGTTGTCCTACTGGCGCTTCGGCCACTAGTGTCCATGTATAGGTTCAGTAAGCCAACGTATGCTTTAGTGTTCAGACTTGACCTCCAAGACGTATCTAAACAAGCGAGGGGCTGCCGCCGAGACCAGTGTTCAGGTGGTCTATCCTCCTCACGGGTTCGTGTAGTTCTTGTGCTTTAGCCTCGTACGTCGTTCAGTCGTCGTTATCACTAGCATAGCCGTTGATACATGTCTCCATCATGGTATCAAGCGTCCGCTTGAGCGTGTCGTTCTCCAGGGCTGCGGCCACACGCTCCTTGTCGGCGAGCTGCTTGTTGACCTGGTCATCCTGCGCATGAGAGCCCTCCTTCATGCTGATGTCGACTCTGTAGTTTGGCGGTAGGCAGGACTCCAGCCTTACCCGTACTGCAAGACCGATAATGGTAGCCAGACTGCAGTGTTCGACTGTTGGGGTCAGGTCGACCGTCACGGTTGTCACCGTGTCGAGATCAGGGCCCACTCCTGGAACCGGTCTGGGGTTGATGTGGATGTCCGGTAGATTGACGACGGCGAGCTGACCGAGAGTAAGAGGGTGCTCTGGGTCGGAAATAGTAGAGATCATATCTGTAAATTGTCAGCCGTCTGTTATCTCCGAAGGGTCTTCTGACACAAGTGCAAACAGCCTTGCAACACAACTAATTATGATCTTGTTCGGCTGACAACAGGAGAATAAAGGACATAAATTGTGCTGAGGTGCTAGGGACGGATGACTTGGACATGGTGTATATCATGCAAGGGACAATCACAAGGCACTGGCCATACATGATGACCGCGCAAATGCAGCAGCGCGGACTCGGCCAAAGCGAGGGAAGGCATCAACTTCAAACCACGAAACATTTGAGTGAACGAGAGTGTCCATGTGCGTACCGAAGATTTCTTGCTCGTCAATGGGATCTCCAGAATCGGTGCTATCGTGATCGGATCCATCTCCATATCCTCCAAGAATATCCAAAGACGGCTGGTCCCAGTGCGGGGGCTTTGGGTTGAAGGCGTTGAGCTCAACGTTGTCATGTTGAGCAGCCCACCTCTGACGCCGCCGGGTAGGAAGCTCTGCGAGGTTGATAATAGTGGGGTTTGCGTTCTGAAGCTCTGCCATGATGGAATTATCTCCTCAAATGCCAAGTAGTGTATGTCTTGTCTGCGTGGCGGTGGAGCTAGGATGACTGCGAATCTAGCTGAAGCAGTCGCAGCAGGCCAGGTGAAATGACAGGAGAAAGCCTCTTCCAGCTAAGCGACAGTACCGAATCCTTGGCACGGTCTATCGGTATCGGTATCTAGCTCGCGCTCTTACTCCAGATGATACAATACTAGCTCTTGCGAGTACAATGAAGAGCGGTGACCGGTGTGTGAGTAGGCCAGTGGATAGACAGATTCGAATCTAAGTTGATATGTTGTGATAGCTTTGTGTCAATCGTGCTTGGAGGTCTGATTGATGATTGATAATGAAGCAAAACGGTTTAGCCACACGGTGAATCATGGATTACCTCATCGAGATACCCCGCGATCGGCCCGTCCTGCTCCAAATCGGCCGGTATAGGAATAGTAACAGACATGATGCGAAATTGCGTGCAGTCCTGATAAGAACGCAGTGTGGGCCCCACGGGTACGACCGGCTATCGCCCCCACCCCGGCCGTCGCTCGAACGCGCGAACCCCTCCAGGCTTTCGGAGCGTTCCGAGCGGCCGAGGAGGTAAGGTAAGGGGCATTGCGCCTTCCCGAAACGGGGCTGAGGCTGTGTTTTTGAGACAACAGCAACGACCCTTCACTTCCTTCAGGTGTGTCAAGTCAGTTGGCCCCATCTGCTTCTGAAGGAACCTCCTCAATCCGACTGCTTGCTAGAGTTTTGTTTTGCATCATTCAGCCCCAGACTGCGGGGATTTTGAACTACAGAACGGTGCTGAGTACTGCATGTACATGGTACTGAGAGTGCTCGCAGGATTCCGATCAGAGTGGCACTGCGGAAACGTATTCGACTGGAAATTTATCACCTAGGCACAACCAGGCCCTATAACAGGGATATGACACTTTCCTGAGGTATGTCTAAACAATAGTACCAGTTGGGGACGAGGCTGCCTCAGTCTCTAGGCGTAATACATAGGTACTAATTATATATCTCACCTCCGGGGCCGGGAGGGGAGGGGGGGTTCGGACGATTACCACGCGCCTCAACCAAGAGACGGACCATGGGCAGCACAGTATGTATATCACGATAGGGGCTTGACCGTCCAGGTTGCCATGCCACTGCTCCGAATGCTGTACCGCCCCGTTATCGAAAGCTCGAGTCAATGCCACAATTGTTCGACTACCTAACACGGGGTGGACTACCATGCCAGGAAGGAAACAGGACCAGCGTACGTGATAGAAATGTGTTTGTCGTCGTCATGTTTGCCATTCACCACCCGTATTACTGGCAATATCTCACTCGATTATACATGAATCATATATTAACCTCGTGGCTGTGTCCTCGTAAAGGAAGAGTCCCAGCAACGACCCTAGCCTTGCTCATCTGCCTTGTGGGCTTCGATTTCATGCGACCCCTTGTCGTACCACGCAGGATATCCCAATACCTATCCTGACGCCTCCAGGGCTATGCGTCGTCATCTTTGCCTTTCGTGTTGACTCGATCGACAAATATGTTGCACAGGTCAAGGGTGCGCTCGGAGGTAACGCTATAAAGAGTCAAAGGAGATAGGAGATCTCACGGATATGGTCGTTCACAACGGCAAATGACGTGTGTATACTAATTGCACTTAATAACTTTCACTGGACCTCGGGACGCAAGCCACACCTGGGTAGCAGAGGGACACGCGGGTTATCATCGTTGCAAGGTTGATGGGTTTATTTGTCTCGACACATAGGCACTATATCTATCTAATGCACGTGCCGATGTGCCGATAGCCAGCTTTTCGGGTCGTCGATATGTATTGTCTTAGTGTGTCGCCTTCACAGCACAACGAACCTTCCACAATCCCTGCATGGAAATGGGATGGAAATGGGATGGAAGGCATCGAAGGGCGGGAACTCTTGGATTGCTCCATACACCTAGACACCTAGTACGCAAGGGGGGTGGTCAGAACCGGTGGTCTCGGGCGATGGTCCTGAATGGGACGAAGAGATCTTGAGAACCGTACCGGCCCTAGTCCATCCGTGGGAGTGGAGATGATGAAAGATCAATGTGACCACACCCTTGGCTTGGGTCCGGTTCGGAGTCCTGTCTTCCCAAGTTACACCAGCGGCCTCGGATCAGTCTGGGATCAATCTCTAGTAATAATATAAAACAATTGCTCCCCGGTAGCCGAGCCACGAACACCCGTTCGACGTAGAGCAATTGCGCCATCTTGGTGACTTCGGCTACGGCATGGAGTGGGTTCGCCGCATGACGACTACCGTGATGTCTGTGTCGTCTGTACGGCACCCTGGCTGTGCCTATCGGAGTGACACCGCGTCCTCGGATTTGAGATCAGCCCTGGCAAACTGACCAGATACGTACCTACCTCATGAGGGTAGGTGAGGCTTAATTTACCTATTATTCGTCGACGAATTCCTTCCGGGTGTCCACTGTCATCTTGAAAGCGCGTCTTTGTAGCAAGGTTGCCCGCAGTCCCAGGAGAACAATGGGGTATAAAACGGACATAAGGTGAAGGTACGGTCTCCACCCGAGGACAGTGTTACACACGGACCATGTCAGGTCTCGGTGCAGTAGGATCAGTGGTACATGGAAGAATAAAAGTACGGCCTACCAGGCTGTGCACAAGGCTCTGGCAAATGCCGTTCGGTACTTATTGTACAAAAACTTCGGCATGTTGAGGCGACTTATTGGCTTGCTTGCGTCAACCGCGTTTTGAAACCTTGGAAACCAGCCGTTTTAATCTATCAGAAAAGCAGCTAGGTGACGCACCATCCTTGATCGGTGGTCACAGAGATTCGTCTGTGCCTTTTCCACGCAGTCCATGAGGGATCGTATCTTGGTTTTACAACACCGGGCCCTTACATAGCTACTGATCTGCAATTTGATATGTAGTACCAGGTACGAAAATCCTCGTGCTACCTAGTACATGCCTTAGGAAGTGTAGGTAGTTTATTGGGTGTCTGTATGTTGCTTTTAGATTCGGCCCTATGAGTGATTTCATTGCCTACCGCGGCACTGGTGGATTTACTCTGGGGGATCTGCTAACCGAAATGACCCATGAGAGACCGCCCGCCTTTAAACAAGACCGCCCGGAACGCTTGCCGGAATTTTTGTCCTGTCCATGTGAGATCATCGGGATCCATCGATATACTTTTCCAAGGCTGAAGTACATGCTCGAAGGCCCCTCCTCAGTCTGCCAGTACACGTAGTGGTAGGGGATCTCGACATAGATACCTAGGCACGACGTCTTCAAGTTGCCCCCTTGCTCCATGTTCAGTCGATGGGCAGGATTCCCCAAGTTTCGTCACAGAGCTAAACCCCCAGAACGATGGGCCGAACCACGCTCTGGAAGCCTAGCGGTTTCATAGTCTCAACTTAGCTCGCCCTTCATGTACAATCTCAGCACACTGCTAACCTTCGGTACATGCTGATATACTATGGAGATGTAGTCGTAGTCGTCATTGCCCGGTTGTATCTCACATGCAAATTGGCATGGAAATGCTCCCTCTAAGTTACACTGTAACCCAAGGGCACGGCACCGAGAGAGTTCAAGGTAACGTGCCAATGTTACGCAAATGCAACTCCTCAGGGAAAGCATTCAAAGTAAACCTGCAAGGGGTCAGTACCGAGGGCTGGGACTCAACCCGGAGCGGAGCCGCGGCCACGCCCCATACAATGCGGGGCGAAGTACGAATCACCTTCCCAAAACTCCAGGTGGCTAAACCATTTGGATGCTTTTGACATAGTACATAAGCGGGCTCATATATGTCAGGTTCCTGATATGTTGAGGGTGGTGTTGTTGGTTGATATCTGCTTCTGTGATCCAAAGAAAACCAAAGGTTGCAACCGCCCGGCATGAGTAGGCAGGCAAGCACGGCATGAGACGATGGGCTCGTGAGCTGATTGGCAAATCATGCCATTCGGTCAATCTCGACGGCATTTTCATTGCATGTTATATCCGTTGACAGGGCGATTGTGTATGACGGCGAGACGTATAGGTACTTGTTCATGAATGGCCACCCTATTTCACTACCCTCAAGGCTTGATGGCGAAGGATGCCGCAGCCTTGTCAGTGATGTGGTCAGTGCCACACCCCAGGGTCCTGAACAAGACCACTTCAGAGCTTCTGGTTGACGTCAGCAGATGAGTGATGACACTGGATAGCTCAAGCTAGGGCTGGCACAGCAATATAGAGCTGAGAAGCCAGAGGACTTCGTGAGTCGTGCCGCCGTCAACGGCTACTAGTTTTCTGCTTAGTGCTGGTCTGTATTTGGCTACCTGGGTACCGGTAGTTTCTCGGGGACGGGGCCTGCAAGGAGCCCGCCACTACATACCTACTAAGTACCTAGGTAGGTATGTCTTTGGGCTGGTGGTGCAATAGCCAGTCACATCTGCAAACCAGCTCCGAGATATGCCCAGCCTTCCTTCTCAACGGGCGGTATAAGTGAAGTTGCAGGAGAGCCTCGTCGAATTGGGCGAGGAGGATGGACCAGGATGGTACCGTAGGTCTGTACTCTATAACGTAAATGATATGGTACCTAGGTACGTACCTTGTGCCTGACCGCGCCGCGGCATGTCAGGGCAGATTGATGCACATGTCAGGTTCCAGCCCCGCCATTCTTTTCCTGCCCACTCTGCAATGCTTTGGTACATTTTCGAGGTCACTACTGAGTACGCCTGACACTCAATCTGCAGTTGTTGTTGGTCCGGTCACACCTTGGGAATTTGGGTTCTCAAACAGCACACAATACTATAAAAAGCAAAAGCCAAAACAAAGCAAAAACAAAAGTCGAAACTCCCCAGTCCGTCCACGCGTCACATCTCTCGGCAATTTACCAGGAATAGCTCCGCAACTGCCTTACAGATATACGATCCCGATGTACGGTAGGTACAGACGTACCGTGTGATGCCAAAGTATGGTACTACATACATACACGGCAAAACTGAGCCCTGGAACCCAGCCATCGTTGAGAAGAGGAACTATCAACGGCCGACGGCCCTGTGCCCTGACCCACAACAGTCAAGTAAGGGGTGTGGAACAGCACTGAGTGGGCCGGCCGGGTGGGTTCGCAACGTTCGAACTTATCGCGTGGGTGCCTTTTTATGTTGTGATCCATTCGAATCTCACTGCCTACGACAGTCAGGCGTCGCTGCTCGCTGCTCACTAATGCTATAGTCATCCGTACACTACCACCTCATGTAGTATGTGTGGGGTACCTGGTCCAGGCAGGCAGGCATTTAAAGCAGGCAGACTCACAGAAAGAGCAGATCGTGCATTGAATAAACCCACCCAACGTCGACTTCGTGATATCGTATCGGAAAAACACCGTGTGCGCCAAGGAGCTCAAGTACTTGCCGGTGCATAAATCTATGGAGCCCTGATAACTGTACTCGTCATTATGAAGGGCATATAAGTATGCATACAATGTTGCGTTAGCCACGGCATGTGTGTGACAGGTATTAATGCCCTTGTGGACTCAAGTGCTTGTTGACAGGTTCGCTACGAATCGCGGCGTCCGTACGTTTGTCTTCTCGGCCAACAAGGAGGGCAAACAATCCTCATACTAAGATTGTATCTTGAACTTGTCACCTCGTGTCCACCTACGGGTCACCGGTTCCCATGTAATATGGGCCAAGGGGAGTCTGGAGGCAATGGCTATCAAGCTATTGACATACATGCTGGGCCGGGGCTTGAAAGAAGATGACGTCTGACTCACTCTTACATCCAAACTGGTGATGTGGCTTGCCTACTCTTCTAATGAGAACAACAATTTGTGCGTGCGCATGGGGGTTACAAGTGGTGAACGGGGAGGGTATCGTAAGTCTACCTAGGTACCGTAGGGAACACAAGTATTTCCCTGGCACGTCACATGAGTCCGGCCCGGCACAGACCAGGTGAACCGCCTTAATGGTACCCTATTGCCATTTTGATCTTGACTTTGAAGCAAGAGGTGCCAACTCGGGCGGAAGGTGGACATGTTTGCGACGCACTAGGAGACCACGCTGCCATATATAGACGGGTAAACCCACCGGCATGAACCACGATAAGTACCTACCTAGGTAGGTAGTGATCCAGTCGGTCAACAGATGCCTGCCCTTGGCATACACCGGCTGCTTTAGGTGAACTCAAATTGCATGACCCCTCTCGAGACACCCTAAGACTACATAGTAAAGATATATATCACTATTGGGGGAATATGACCATCTAACCTCCTTGAGTAGGTGGGTAGAGTCGGTAGGTACCCTAAGGGCCCTAAGGACCCCAAGTGGCTGAAGCTACTCAAACCTTGAGAACCTGCAGTGCTCTGTCCAGAGTGCGTCCATAGCGGTATCGATACACTAGCCGGGTACTTCGTTCCCACTGCTACCACATAATCCATGGATGACCTAGACGGGTTTAGCGGTGCATTTCGTTAGCTCTGTTAGCTCACCCAGTGGCCCCACTCTCTTCTGACAGCGCTTCAGGTGCTGTGGTTTGTGGTGCCGTGCGCCTGACGCGCTCTTCTCCTCCCCCGTTTTCTTCCCCCTTCCCCCTTCCAGGGTTCATGAGGAAGCTGCCGGGCACTTGACCTTGCATCTCACGCCACAGGGCCTCGAACTCGAGGCTACCTGGTATCCATGGATAGTAGCAGGGTAGTCCCTATGGTGGTACGCTTCACACTGTCATGTCAGCCATACCTGCAATCAATATTCAAGGGCCTTCGAAGCCAGACCGACGAAACCGGAATGTCTCCATCATTGTGCCCTAATCATGTATCATCCTCTGCCGCAATCCCTTGTTCATCTCTTCCTGGAGTCCCGAGGTCCTCAATCACTCACTCACTATAGTAACTAGGTCACTCATCACAGCCCTGATCCGTTGAGGTTCGTCGACGGCACAGCAAGATAACACCCGTACTTTTATCCTTATGTATGATGACTGACCCCACTCCTCCGAAAAGCGATCGCTGCTGGTCTGCACCGTTACGAAGGGGGGACACACCTGCCCAGGTATGTACCTCCTACCTAGGTGCCGAGGTAGGTAGGTACTGTAGTTATGATACCGGTAAGATGGTAAGTAAGATTTTCCAAGGGTTCTCTTCTACATCGTGACCTATATACGGGAATACAGTAGATACTATGGTAGAAGGTGTCCCGCTAGGTATCATCTCTTTTGGGCCCCCCAGCTCCCAATCGTCTCCAGTCCGCCCGTCCGTCCGTCCCACGCATCCACCCACCCAGATTGATACCCCAGTCCCTGACCGTGGGCCCGGCTCCAGCCCCTGCCTCCCTAGCACCTAGTAGGTACATTAGCTTGTGACCCCTGGGTCTGCACTCGCCTTTCCCCTCCATGTCTCGAGTGTTGCGGTGGAACAGAAGCAGCTCCAGGATGCACACAGTACACAGATTGGTACTTAGTAATTAGAATGGCCCTTGTGCCGGGCCTTATTTTACTTATACGTCTTCCTGCCGTTCTGCGCATGTCTACTACAAGTCGATGAGGCCTCATTTTTTCTCTGACCTACCGTACGCAAGCGACTGCTACTGCTGCTGCCGTTGCATTTATCCCGACTCCCCCAGACACCGCCAGAACATACATACAATCTAGTCAATCCGGACGACCCGACTGGCATTGACCCGCTGTGTCGACGGCTGGGAGCAGAGAAAGCAAAGAGTCCGGTGTGTTTGGTCAGTAGGAACAGGAAGAGCTGGACGTCAAAGCGAGATAGACCAATCTTGGAAGCTGCACCCGTCTGGTGGATGTAGCAGATTTAGTGCCACGGCCACGGTCATACATACCAACACGCACGACCTAAAGTACACTACACCACACTACACCACACACTACCACCACACTACGTCTTTGAGGCGACAGAGTCTCCCTCCTCCGCACTCGACCTCGTCTCTGCGCCTCCTCCGCCACATCAAGCCTGCGCAGCAAGAGTATCAGAATCTACAAACGACACAGTTAACATCGCGTCCATCCATTCACCGTTGGGCCCCCCAATCCACTCTACCAACACCATGTCGGGCGATTCAACAGCCCGGCGGCTGCTCCCGCAGAGCTCCCAGATGTCCAATTTCAGCTTCGCGCCACAGCAATACCAACAACAGCCAAGAGAAACCCAGAAAAGTGCGCCCTTCGCCCCCTCCCCCTCCCAGCTCGGATCTTGTTGGAAACGGCTCGAGTGTGTGTTCTAACAGTTGCCCCTGTGACATCTGCAGACTATGTGTTCGTGGATGAGCATAATCGTCACAAGCGCCTCAAGGGTATGGATAATGCACCGCACCGCGGCCATGTCGATCCCCACTGATCCCCTGCTCCCATCCGGCCAAAACTAACTGATTCCCCAGTAATGCGAGCTTGCGAGGGATGTCGAAGGAGAAAGATCAAGTGCGATGCCGCAACCACCAACACTTGGCCATGCTCAGCCTGCATCCGCCTCAAGCTTCATTGCGTCCGACCCAACGGATACGATGGGGCAGCAGAGCCTCAAGTATTCGAGCCCACGCGTCCCGAGTACGAGAACTCTGGAGTTCATGACTTCCGACAGCACTTGCCTATGCAACAGCCTCAAATGTTGGCCGGCGGCCCTAGTCATCCGGCCATGTATGCGCCGAAACCGGGTCTATACTCGGAGCCGTCTGGTCTGTACCCGACGATGCAGTATCCGGATCATGCTCCGGCACAAGGCATGCATTATACCACCGTTCCTGCCGTAGGGGTCGTCGATCAGTCCTACGCGTCGACGTCGCAGCAAGCGCCGCAGCCCTCGGTCTTCCCTACTCCGCCGTTGCAGCAGCTCTCCCGTCCTGAATCCCCCCCTGAAGTCTACAACCAGGATCAGTACGGACAGCAGGACTTGTCAGATCTCCTTGGGACTCTGAAGTTGAACGATGCGGGCACAGGTAAATCTTTCGAGACGGCGCCATCGACATCGGGACTACTGCTAACGTTGGTGAAGCGCCCTACCTCAACCAGAAACTCAGGCTTAGGTCTCATGCGGACGAGGAGCCTCTCCTGCCCGAAGACGATGACTACAAGACCTCCCTACCCCCTCTTGTTGCTGGGCCTGGCCTCAAAGTTCGCATACCACCGGAATTGATGCCTGACGACGAGACCGCTTTGCATTATTTCGATGTTTTCTTTACGAATATTCACCCCTATATACCTGTTATCGATAGAACGGCATTCTATCGACAGTGGCAGAATGACAGGGAATCGATGTCTCCTCTGGTTTTGGAAGCCATCTTTGCTTTGGCCGGTAGGATTGCAGATGAGCCAAGCGAAGGACAGCAATGGCTAGCCTTGGCAACGAGTGCGTATTCTCCGCGTCTGCCCGGATGAGCTGTATTGTTGACAATGTGATAGGACATGCCGACTCTTTTATGGATGTGCCCAGGTTAAGCACGCTTCAGGCGCTTCTGCTGATGCTGAAGGCAAGGGAAGCTGCGCCGAGACGTGGTTACTTCTACCGTTCCTGGATGACCATCGTTCAATGCGTCCAGATGGGCAAGGAGCTAGGCCTGGATGACCATTTTGAGGACCACAAGGCCGGACGGCAGTGCGGTTCGTCTGCTGCAGATTGTCAATTGAAGAACCGGGTTTGGCAGACCATATTTCTTTGCGAGACAATGATAGGTTCTTCACAAGGTACGCATAAACCCGAAGATAGCCGAAAAGTTGCTTTGTTGACATCAATGATAGGCCGTACGGATCTTTCGGTGGACTTGGAGTCTGTAGACTTTGGATTGCCTCGGCCGTTCGCAGCCGGCGAAGATTCGGACTACGAGACCACTCGAAACTTCACATATCTGGCTCGAATTGTCCGTAACATCGCACGGATGAACCGAGTCTATTCGCGCATCTACAAGCACAAGGACTGGGCCTGTGACCCCGATTTCGTTGAGATCAACCCCGAAGCATCCGCCTGGCTTAACGATCTCCCAGCAGACCTCTCGGTGGACTACCCCTCCGATGGCTCTCCTCCTTGGCTGGCGTCCGCCTTCATAGGGAATCTGCACTCTTATTACCACCTCAGTGTCATATTACTACACCGTCCGCAGTTGACACACCACGAGCCGACTGGTACGGATGGGGCGTGGAAACATCACATGATGCTCTGCTACAGCTCCGCAAAGACACTTTGTAGACTGCAGGAGGCTGTCTTGCAATCCTATGGGCTCAATGGGCTACAGTGCATGCAAAGGGGTATCAACTTTACACTCTACTGCATATTATCATGCATTGTGCTCCATCTTGTAAGTTCTGCGACCCTTGAATCTAAGATTCCCAGTTTCCTGACAAGCTTCAGGTTGCCCTCACTTCTCCAGACCCAGATTTCAACACCGACGCCCGTGAGTATTTCACGAGACATATGAGACTGCTCGAGAAGTGCATGCACGCCTGGCCTATGCCAGATATGCAGCACCAAATCGACTCCATTCGTGAGGCTTTCTCGGCCGATACCCGGAAGCCCTTCGTACTGAAGCCCAGCTTTCCCTATGGCAGTCCTCAGTCGACTGCACGGCCAAGCCCGCCACGGCCCAACACCACCGGCTATAGGCCAACAATGCCTCGCGGGTCAATAGACCACCACCAGCAGCAGACGATTGATACCCATAGCGCTATCCAGCACTCTCAAGTCAGTTATCCCGGACAACACCCAATAACGCCTCCTATATCGGCGGGTCCTCTGGACATGAAGTCAGACTCTCCCTCTGCGCTCCAGCTGCCAATGATGGCAGCAGTCTCTTCTGCTGGCCAGACAAACGCCACGCAGGCACCTACAATGCAGCCGTCAATGACTCTGCCGACAGATGGCAGGTCAGGTTGGGATCCGAGGCAAATTTTTGAGTAAGTCGACATCTTTATACGTACCAAAGCTCCAAGCAACTGTCAACTAACCTTTATCAAATAGTAATTGGAACAACTCATTCGGTACGCCACCAGTCCAGTCGGCAGCAGCGCCAGATTCCCCTCCCCACAGCTCTCTAAGTATCCCTTCTTCAGGTGCGGCCGAAATTCCTTCGATACAGGACATCCAGCATGTCCATACTACAGTACCCTCAATCGCTGCAGTAGCTTCCCAGATCTCCTCGCAACAGCAGTACTCGGCTGCTCCGGTCCAGACCTTTGTGACGCCGGCCATGTGGCAGGAGTCTGTGGCTAGCGTGTACGAAGGTGGTTTGAAGCGAGGTTGGGACTATGACGCGAACGGACTTCCCTTGACGAAACGCAGGTGAACGACATAAGAACGACAGGACCACGACAAAGCCGATACGTCTCCACGGTGTGGAAAGGGACGGAAGCGCTTTTTTTTTTATTGACCAGCATGGCCCCAGAAACAAAACATTGGACGCACTCCAGCTCGGAGCATCGTTGTTAATTGGCAAGTGTCCAGGTTCCGGGCACTTAATTTTTATTCTTCCTTTCTTGCAGGGCATTTATGGGCGAGCACGGCGCACTCGGGCATGGAACAAACGGGGATGTGTGCGGTCTCCGGGACTTGAGATGCCACCAAATATAGCATCATCTGTACTATATACCATATCTGCAGGCGAGAGTGAGGAAGGGCACTAGGGTGGTCGCGGTCCGTCAGGACCACTGGGGGAAATCATCGATGTAGAAGCGCGAAAGTGACGTGCCGTGGATCTTATGGCACATTGAACATTGATGAACTCGCGATACCAATCCTGTTCAAACCTGAGAGATATCACAGACGGATATTCGAATTGATGTACGAATTCCTCCGCCTTAGGAGAAGCACAGTGAGCTCCAGCCATCTCAATCTCGGTTCCGTGTACGAGCCCTCGAAGATCAGCCAAATTTACTGCTTGATTCTATAGCCCGCATGCTCCCGCCCACCAACGACTCCACACACGCCGGCCACACGAGGTCCACAGGTTAGATGGTACACAACCCCGTTTGTCTGTCCAACATAAGCCTCAATTTTGACTACACACCAATCAAATCACAGAGTGACGGGTCCCGTAGCTCAGCTGGTTAGAGCGTCGTACTAATACTTCCCTAGACGGGAAATATCAGTGATGCGAAGGTCGCGAGTTCGATCCTCTCCGGGACCATTAACCTCTATTTTTGTATACTTTTTGCGCTTTCCATTTTTGGTTCTGGCAGGTAGGCGTCATGATGGGCGGCGGAGGTGTCTGGGGCTCAGTGGCTCGATGGACATGATGGATATATATATATATGCCTTCTTTTGCACAGTCATATATGTATGAGGCTGTTCATATCTGATCTTTCGGGTTTGATATTCGCTGTACGGATGCACCGGTCTGGTGTTTAGGGGTTGGTAGCTGGGATGTGCTGATGTTTCCCTACACACCTCCTCAAATACTATCCTGGGTCCCCGGAGCGAAGGCTCCTTTCACCCTGCTTCTGCGGAGCAGCTACCAGGTGCCATAGTCAAGCCATGACCTGAGTTGCGTGCAGCACGGGTGACGGGCCACCTCAAGTCTCGAACTCATCTCATTGCAATGGCCGGGCCATCCGTCCAGCTAGCCACATGGGACCCCCCTCACTGCCCTCAGCCCTGCGAAGCCCTCTCCCGGATCTGCCTCGCCACCCCGTCCCAGTCGAACCTCGACCTCCTCCCCGTAGTCGTCTCGTCCTCGATCCGGAACCCCCCGACGGCCCTGAACATCCACCACCTCCGCGCCGCGTTCTCCTTGGCGACGTCGCGCACGTAGTTGACGAGCCCGAGGCGCCGCCTGGCGGGCCGCAGGTCCGAGACCCGGACGTGGCTGAGGCGCGGCTTGCCCAGGGCGCCCATGGTGGTGACCGTGACCTCGGCGTCGGCGGGGAGGGAGGACAGGTACCGGTCGGCCAGGTGCTTGGAGCGCCGGAACTGGTTGGGGACGCGCATCTGGATCCACATGGCCATCGGGGAGGTCAGGTACCATACTGCTAGGAAGGGGACCGTGCTGGCTACGGCCACTGTTGGGTAGGGGGTGGGTTAGTTAGTGAGTGAGATGGCAGGTGGGTGAGTGTAGTAAAGCGAGGGTAGGGGGGCGCCTTGATATAGGTGACGGATGGCTGCTCACATCCAGTCGTCTGCCAGAGCGGTTGCCCGGAAGACACGTAGCCCGGTATAACGACCACGGCGAAGAAGCCAAATACGAAGACGGTCGTGAGCTTCAGGGCGCCGAGGAACATGATCCTTGGTGTCCCGATGTGGTAGATGATGGACCTGGCAGGGACTTCTGTTGTGGTACGGCTTATTAGTATGCGGAATCGAATGTGGGATCGGGGGCATTACTGATAGCAACATACCGAACTTAGGTTGAGGCGGTGGCCTGGGATGAGGTTGGGATTTGTTCGATGCCGATTTTGGCGGGGGTGTTGATGAGGAGGATGCTCTCCTTACGACGAGGTGCCGGGAGAGCTCAGAGCTGCTGATCCTGGACGGCGTGCGACATGACGACGACGCGGCCTGGGCCCTGAGAGCTAGGATGCTCCTCAGCGGGCTTGACTGAGGCCGGCCGAAGGGCAGTGAACGGATCATGGTGAAGATGAATTATGTTGCGAATGAGGTGAGTCTCTCAGATGGCTGAACTTGGATATTGGAAAGCTGAGATGGCCCGAGCTCTTACAACTTGTTACTTAACCACGGCCACAGCCCAACCGAGTCAATATATAGGTACCCGGACAGACTCTCCCGTCAAAAAGGATAGATGATAGACCTACTTGTTCAGATGCGAATTGTATTGGTCTTGTAAGGATAGAAGGTGCAACAGGGAGCGGATCGTCTAAGCGAATACTAAGTTAAGATGGGAAATTAATGACTAGAATGCCCTAACCCTGCGTTTCCAGAGCCTACGAGTACGGAAACAAGTACCAAGGGGTACATCACATATATATGATCATTTCCATCTTCATTCGTATCGATAACTATAGAGACCAGCCGCTAGAGCTTCCAAAGCGAACGCGATTGACCAATATCGCCAAGTCAAGCGACATTCTTCCCCAGCCACTCAAGCCACTGTTCAGTCGTCCAGCCAGAGCTGATATCATTGTTCACAATACCATCAAAGATGACCGTAGGGCTGACATGAACGCCCACGAGCCTCGCTGCCCTGATATTAAGTTTGAGGTCATTGGTCACACCATTTCCAATGTTAAGGCTACCATCCGAGCCTGGCTTATCGGAGATGGCGAGTAGCTTGTACACCTCGTCGGCGCTGACACCAACACTGTCAGCCGCGAGCTTGGCCAGCCGCTTGTAGGTGGCATTGCGGGTCTCGTTCACGACGCTGACGTCGAAGTAGTCCTTCTGGTTGTTGAAGAGGGCCGAGCTAAAGTCCCAGAACTTGGACGGGTTGAGCCTCTGTACAGCCAGTGCCGCCTCGTGGACGAGCGTCGAGGACGGGTGCCACGGCTGGACCTGCTGCCGGAAGATGACCTGTACGTGGTTTGCGAGCTTCGGGTCGGCCCGGATCTTGGGAGCGACAGAGGTCACGAATGTGTTAAACAGCTCTGTCGTGTTGTGCTGTCAGATCGAACACACTCCCTTTCAAGCATGTGGTACGAGGGACCTGGGTCATACATGACCCTCAAGTGCCCTTTGGTGGGACATAAGGCTAGGATACAGTCACGTACTGGCTGAAAATGGACACACATAGTCGAGATAAATCTCAATTGTGTGGAGGGGCTCGGTGGCCGACGGCTCGGCCGGAGACGGAGCAGCCGGGTCATCGCCGAAGAAGAGCAGACGTTGACCTTTGAACTTTGGAGCGAGCGCCATTGCTGTATTTAGCTATATGCTTGAAAGTCAGTCAGATGTCTCCATCGTCGCATTACTCAAGCGACTTACTCAAGGAAGTTAGTTGTCTTGTACAAAGATGTGAGATTTATAGTTGAGACGGAGAAGTGGTGAGAAGTTCAGCTTCGCTCGTGCTGGTGAGTAGAAAGAAGATATGAATGTTCTCCGAAAGAGCACGTCAACGAAGAAGGAGGAGGTATGGCGTAATACCGATGATGAACCTTATTCATCATCTCTTCATGCAGATACACGCTATACATATTGTACCCAGGTACACAGTATATTCGCCTGAGCAGGTAAGGTTGTTGAGGGTTCGGGTTCTAGCCAATGCCCAGGTACGTACCTATGTAGATCAGCAACCCCTGCCCTGTCATTCACGCCTCAGCTGCGCATGTGATAGTACAGATATGTGGGTCCACAGACCCATCTGGAGAAGGCAGACACAGGCAGAGACCGGGTACATGCTAGTCAATCTTATCGATAAGAACAGTCACTGCGATCTCTTTTTTTATTTTTGGTTGTCGCGACGCGTTCAGAAATTTCTTGGTTTCATTGCGCAGCCCATCTTCATCACCACACGTTTTTGATTGACTGGTCACTATTGTCTCTCGTCTCAGATATTACGATATCTTTATTTATTATCCATTAGAGCAATTTGGTCTGTCATTTCAGAAACTCGGTGATCAAGATGCGTTACGTCCTTGTTTCTGGCGGAGTCATCTCTGGTATGGTCATTCCTCCCCTGCCCACCGCGGGGTTGCCTATGATTCACCATGCACGGCTGCTGACCTTCTTTATGTAGGCGTGGGAAAGGGCATCATTGCCTCATCCACCGGCCTGGTTCGTCGCCATAGATGTAGCTTCCAGACAAAGAATGGTGCTGACCTGAATTCCCAATAGCTGCTCAAGACGCTTGGGCTGAGGGTCACCTGCGTTAAGATCGACCCCTATGTGTCTGTTGATGCCGGCCTCATGGCCCCTGCGGAGCACGGTGAATGCTTCGTTCTGCAGTCCGGTTCGTAGCATAGACTCCAGACTGTGGCGTATCCTTACTGAACTTCCTCTCCAGGATCCGAAGTCGATCTGGACCTCGGTAACTACGAGAGATACCTCGCTCTCACCCTGACCGGCGATAACAACATCACCACCGGAAAGATCTACCAACACGTAAGCATATTCACTGCCATGTATAGTTTCATGTTTCTGATTGTTTCTCCAGGTCATCCAGAAGGAGCGCCGTGGTGACTACCTCGGAAAGACGGTCCAGATGTATGTATCCCAGGTCCTCATGCCAGGACACCCTGATTCCCAGGCTCTCAGTAAATCCAGGTGTCATACCTTGGGTCTTGCTCGGTGTCCTGTCTCGTTGTTTGCAGGATGTTCACCTTACTGACGTCTTCAGTGTGCCACACGTTACGAACGCTATCAAGGACTGGATCGAGCGCGTTGCCAAGATTCCCGTCGATGGATCCAACGAGGAGCCTGATGTCTGTATCATTGAGCTCGGTGGTACAGTTGGCGACATCGAGAGCATGCCCTTCATCGAGGCCCTGACTCAACTGCGCCATGAGGCCGGGAGCATGAAGTTCATGAACATTCACGTTTCCTACGTGCCCACCGTCCACGGTGAGCAGAAGACGAAGCCGACGCAGCATGCCGTCAAGTCTGTCCGCAGCTACGGCTTGATACCTGATCTCGTATGTTCAACAATTCCCCTCAAAGTGAGCGATGTCGCTAACGAAATTCAAAGGTCGCCTGTCGATGCGAGCAGCCTCTTGCGAAGAGCACTATCGCCAAGCTGGCCCTGCACTGCCAAGTGGAGTTGGACCAGATCCTCGTCGTGCGGGACATGCCAACTGTCTACCAGGTCCCACTTCTTCTGGAGGAGCAGAAGCTCTTGACCCTGCTTAAGACCCGACTCAACATCGGTGAGCTTGCGCCTGCCGATGTCGCCCGCGGTGCTGAGTTGTGGGACACATGGAGGGCTGTTGTCACGCAGCAAAATGAGGCTACGATCAACATTGCTTTGGTTGGCAAGTATATCGAGACTCATGATGCGTACGCATCTGTGGTCAAGTCCCTCGAACACTCTTCGATGCACCTGCGACGGAAGCTCAACTTGATCTGGGTCGATGCTGAGCATCTCGAGCCCAAGACCAAGTCGACCGAGGAGAACAAGTACAACGAAGCATGGGAGGCCGTGCGCACCGCCTCCGGCGTGATCGTCCCTGGCGGATTTGGCCACCGAGGCACAGATGGCATGATGCTGGCCTCCAAGTTTGCGAGGGAGAACGGCACACCTTTCCTGGGAGTATGTTACTGTTGAAATTCTTTCTATTGCTGATAACGCATTGCTAACCGGTTCTTAGGTTTGCCTGGGCTTCCAAACAGCCGCCATCCAGTTCGCACGCGACGCATGTGACATGCCAGAGGCCAACTCCGAGGAGTTTGACTCCATGGCAACAGACCGCGTGGTTGTCTCCATGCCCGAGCTAGACAAGCTGAACATGGGAGGCACCATGCGCCTGGGTTCGAGAAAGACAATCTTCCAGCCCGGTAGTGAATGGGCCAAGATCCGTGCCCTGTACGGAGGCGGCCTGGAGATCGAGGAGCGACACCGCCACCGATACGAGGTGAACCCCCAGTACATCGACCGCTTGGAGGCCGCCGGTCTGCACTTTGTCGGAAAGGACGAGACAGGCCAACGTATGGAGATCTTTGAACTGAAGGACCACCCTTACTTCGTCGGTACGTATTTGATTGTTTTGAATGCTTGATCGCCTGTTGCTAACCATTTCAAAAGGCACCCAATTCCATGCCGAGTACCAATCCAAGGTGCTCAACCCAAGCGTAAGTTCATGAAGCGATCCCTGTCCATATCAAAGGAGACCAGGAGAAGAGAGACTGACAGAAGATAACAGAGCCCATACCTTGGTTTCGTCGCCGCCAGCACAGGCTGCCTCGAGAAGATCCTCACGGAAGGGTTGGCGCGTGTTCCCAAGCTCACCAATGGCGTGAAGGCGGGTCACTTCTAAGAAGTTGAATTGCGGTTCAGTCTTTGGTTGTCGGGATAGAAAGCAGTTCTACACTGCTACATCGGCGTTGTTTTACGATACCGGAATGCACTTTGGCGTTACTAGGGCAGGATAACGAAAATGGCGGCATCGTTGGTAGATGATTAGATTTAAGAACTCGCATACGTGTACTTGAGAGCAGCGAGGACTGTTGGGGGAACACCGGCGTTTTTGTATCATATTTGCAGGGCCTTGACCAAGGGCGTTAACGTCTAAGTATCGCTATAGCGAGGGCAAGACATCCTCGAGACTCGGTAGCATAAGAGCCACTTTTGAGGAAAACCACTTGCAGATGCGTTGCAACGACATGAGTGATGATACTGAAGAGGTGGTGAAAGCCGGTTCCGAAAGGGCGACGTTGACGGTGTCGGGAAGATCAAGTATGGCCATCCAGATACAAGAGAGGTCTCAGTAGCTAGATTACCTGATACGGTTGAACCTTCCACGCCGCCACCATAATTTCTTCTACTTTAGGGATCTCCAGTGAGAAGGACGGTGACACAACATGCTCGCTAAGGCGGGCCGGGCCATAGCTTTGAGCCCCCAATCCCAGGTACATGGGACCGGTAGCAGAGCCGCATCAAGGTGATCATCACGGCCATACATGCCGTCGAGAGTGACCGAGCTGCAGAACAATCAGCAAAATCAGGCCATTTTCTCCTTAACTACCATTCAAGACCGATATGATTTTCTAAAGACCCAGAATACACAGATGAGAGAAAAGAAACAAAAGGGTCGGCTTTATAGGTTCGACGAGCCACACGACGAGTATCAAAGCCTTCACCATGGGATTAGTGAGGCCCACGTCCTGACTCGCCATCCAACCACGATCTACTGACTATATAATTCCACTTGAATAATCACTTTCAACAATCCAACGGTGAGATGGCCGAGTTGGTTATGGCGTACGTTAACATTCACATCCTTTGATCCCATCTGTTCAAATAACTAACAACATCACAGGCCAGGTTAAGGTTACCTTAACACCATTCCTGGTGGAGCAATCCTCCTGGGTTCAAGTCCCAGTCTCATCATTATCTTTTTGCGTTTTCTTGACGGTCGGATGGAAGCTATGTCTTCTTTTTGCTTATCTCTGCTACGTGCCTTCGCATAAGTGGTCAGGTCAGGACGGTGGCGTATATCGTTGTCGTATTCGGGTGTTCGGGTTTCGCACGATGATGCAAATGCTATATTGTTCTCGTGTTCGGATTTGAGCACGATGATGATAGTGCGCACAAAGCGACGAGAACCAATGAAGTAAACGTTTAAAGTGTCCATGCGATGCAAGTATCATTGACAAGTGAGTGACCTGGGGAGCACCTCCCGAACGTCACCGGGACCGGTACACTACAACGGTAGACAAGAAACGGTAAGCAAGCACGGACTGGCTTTCAAGCGATTGGCATCAGCAACCATTCACCTGCCACCAGTGACGGCTCTTGGGGGTAGATGTTGGCTTAATTCTTGCTATATTCTACGGGACCTCATAAAATCTACACAACCTACCAACAGGCGTGTTCTCTTACTTAATCTACAAGATAAACATGACACCGAGCATCATGGTGACCATGCTCGTCACGGGAACGACGAGGTAAGCAGCGCCTCCGGTCGCAATCGTCGACGTCGGTTGGCTACCACTCACCGATCCGGCACCCCCAGTCGCAGTCGACGTTGACGTCCCCGTTGCCTGTCCCGTTACCGTTCCCGTCCCTGTCACAGAGCCACCTGATGAATTAGAAGACGCAGACCCGATGCCCGACAATGTCCATCTCAAATCCCAGTTGGAATTCCACGTCCCATTTGAGGTCAGCCCATCCAGAGCCGTGATCATCAACACCTTGGTCGCATTGTCCCAAGACCACTGATCCGCTACAGGCTGCCCGTTGAATGTCACGTTCGAGACTGGCTGGGAGACGCCTAGAACAGTGACATTTGACAGAGGATTGGAGTCCGTGAAGTTACCTGACGGCCGTGCCGTCACTGAACTATTCGAGGCTGAGAGCTATGATGTGTGGGAAACAGTCAGCCTGATGCCAAAGTCTCTGGGAAGCCCTGGACAATAACTCACCTGCACCCATGTGGTAGCATTCGGCACAACACTCTCTCCGTCATCAAGGTACAGCGTCCCCTGCGCAGCACCCTTCTGGTCAAGAGCGACGAGCAGGCCCCAGGGGTTCGCGCGCGTCGCCCCCGTCGTATAGCCAGGCTTCTGGGTCGGCACGACGTTGCCGCCCCTCACATACACCGGGATATGTCCCAGCGGCGCGTCGATGGTGACGTTCCGGCCCCTCGCGACACCCGTGACGGCCGTCTGGTTGTACCAGTCGTACCAGACCGTGGCGCCGTCGCCGGCGCCCGGGAAGACGCCGTCCACGGTGTCCGCGCCCTGCTCGAGCACGGGCGTGACGAGCACGGCGGGCCCGACGAGGAACTGGTGGTACGCGTCCGCCAGCCACGGCTCGCCGGGGAACTCCCAGACCAGGGCGCGCAGGACGGTGCTGCCCGCCGTGTGGGCCTGCGCCAGCAGGGTGTACCAGTACGGCAGGAGGGCGTAGCGGACGGCGATGGCGGTGCGGCTCGCCCCGGCGACGTCCTCCCAGACGTACGGCTCCTGGGAGTTGGCCGAGAGCTCGTTGTGGTTGCGGTAGAAGGGGAAGAAGGCGCCCAGCTGCATCCAGCGGCTGCAGAGCTCCAGGTCCGAGTTGCCGTTGAAGCCGCAGACGTCGGCCCCGAACATGGGGATGCCGAAGATGGAGAAGGAGAGGGCCTGCGAGATGGAGAAGACCATGTACGCCCACAGGCTGGTGTTGTCGCCGCCCCAGTGTCCGGCCCACTTGCCCGTGCCGGCGAAGGTGGACCGGCCGATGATGAACGGGCGCTTGTCCGGGAGCGCGTTCAGGAGTGCGTGGTATGTGGCGTTGAGGATCTGGTGTCCGAACAGGTTGTGGAAGTCATACTGCTGGAAGCCGCCGTGGTGTGTGGCATTGGGCGATACTGCGTGCACTGCGAGATCTCCCTGCACGTTGTTGATGACGTAAGGAGGGTAGTTGATGTTACGAACGCCTGGCGTGGGCGTGGTCCGGAGGTAGGAGGCTGTGGTGCTGGCCGAGGTCGACGCCGTCGCCGATGCTTGTGCGAGGCTCGCAGACGAAGCGGAAGCGGCCTCGGTGGCATTGGTATTGTTGAAGCCTTCTGGATAGCCATATACAACATCCCCGGGTTCGCCAGGGAGCAGGAATGATGGGTGGACCGGGTTGAGAGTAAGATTCTTGGAGCCGCAGCTCCCGACGCAGAAGCTACTCACTTCTGACATGTCAATCCAGATGCCATCGAAGGAGACATTCTGGTGCCATCTGGTCACCTCATCTTTCCACCATTCGATAGCGCCTGTGCCATTTGTCGTCCCCAAGGCTGCGCCAACCCAGTCTGGGAAAACTAGAGGCAACTTAATTTAGTACGTCCTTTCCTTGCAGGCATAAGCCACTGGATTGGAACAGCCACTTACCCGTGTATCCTGGCCAGACGGCTCCGATATAGAGACTCTCCTCATCAGGGTTAAGCAAGAAAGCATCAGCTTCCACTCCGCGGTCGAATGGTGCATACGCATCACTCGCATTCTCCGGGTTCGGATGGTAGATGGCCGAGTCCACGATCGGGACATAGTGTTGCCCATTGGCATGCAGCTTGGACAGGAACTCCGCGCCTTCAGCGTAGCCGAAACGTTTTGGGTCGTTCTCGAAGTTCCGGTACTGGTACATATAATCGATGTCCGTCCAGATGGTCTCCAGTGGAATATCGAAGTCGGCAAGTTTGTCAACCACGTCTTGTAGCTGCGTCCAGTTGTTGTAACCCCACCGGCACAGGTGGAAGCCAAGGGTCCAGTATTGCTGAAAGGCCGGGAGACCAACTGTGCTGTTTTGATATGACTGGATGACATCGGATGCAGACGGCCCGGAGTAAAAGTACAGATCAATAGTGCCTCCCAACGACCTCCAGGTGATCCCTTCGGGTCGGAGCAAGACCTCTTGAGCGTGGGCGTTTCGGTGAAAGACACCGTGAGTATAGGAGGTGTACTCCGTCGATGTGTCAGTGGCGTTTGATACGTATGTCTCGTTACCGTCAACAGTCTGGAAGTATCTCGTGTCCAGATAGACAGGATGCGTTCCATATATGTTCTCGTCACTGCTCAAGTTATCCCGGTCAGCAAATCTCAGCGTGATATATGGGCAAGGATGCCCATTGCTCGCCTCAAGTTGACAATGTCAGTCTGTAGGATATATCCACTGGGTATTCCGTGCCAAGGAATGAGGGATCCACTTGAAGAACATGTCCTAGATTGATATTCAAGAGTCAAGAGGCTGGGAAGTATAAGGAACACAAGATACCAACATTGGATCTGCTATATCAGCCGTGAAGAAGGTCCCTGTGGTATCATCAGTAGCTGGGTCTGGAGAACGAACACGAACCACTCACTCGTAAGGTTGTTACCCAGCCTGAGACCATGGATGACTTCGCCGAGGCCATAGAGGTTATAGTTCTCGGGCAACGGGGAGACAAATTCGATGAACTGGTCCTCATAGACGAGTTTGCTCCCTTCGGTGGTGAACAATGTATCACCAGTCGACTTCCTCTTCACCGTGAAGGAGAATGTAGGGTCATTTGTCCAAGACAGATCGAAATCACTACCTTCCAGACTCGTCCCCTCGCCACTCGAGGCGGCTGGTTTGGGAACGATTGCCTCCGGAAGGGTGAACCATGTTTCGTTTTCAGGCCCGATATAACGGGGCTGTATCTCGACGTGAAGACGGCCCCTGGATTGGTACTCTACGGTAAGGGTCAGGTTCTCGATGTCTGTTCCGTACACATTGACCGCTGATCCCGCCAGGTTCAAATCGGCCGTGAAGCCGTTGCTCGAATTCTTGAGGTTCAATGCCTTGTATCCGGGAGCAACAGTCTGCACATCGACAGCCTCGGGGTCCAGGATGTTTGGGAGGAGTGGTTGCCCCACGTCAGCCTCGGCTGGAATGGTGAAGACCTCTCTGTAGCTAGTTGTTGTCGTTGTCGTCGCTATCGACGTATTTGTCACGAAATGAGCTTGGGCCGAGTGGTAAGCACCTCGTAGTAACCAGATACCAAACCAAGACAATAATGCCATGTCCACTTGCTTTTGAATCTTCGGTAATGACACACGAACCAGGATGATTCTCAGAATAATGAGGATGAGAAGGTTGGTGATCACGAGAACTTGGGCCACCCACTCGAGTATCGCGGTCAGCCCGTTAAGTATCTGGATGATCTCGTCAATGTTGTCATGCTGGACAACGGCCCTCCTCTCAAGGGAGGATCGTGCACTCATCATGACAGACTCAAAATACATTTTGATTGTCATGAGACCTCTCCCCGAGGCGGGCAAGGTTACATGATAGCCTGCACCGGCCCCAGCAATGGTACCACTACCCAGTTTCTCACCGGGCCGACTGTGCTTGCGAAGCTTGTAGCGAGCGGATGCGGCACGGTCAGCAGGATGTTCACGTATGTTGTCGTCGGCAGCTCATGGTATGACGATCACCTCGGAATCCACAACGACCGAAGCTGGGGGAAGGTCCCAGCCTCTTCTCTTCCCACGATGCCTCCGGAAAATCCCCCAGATCAAGATCTGACACCCCCGCATTCGGACTGCAACGTGAGCCAAGCACCGTTGAAGAGCCTCACCCCGCTGGCGAAAGCATGAGCATAGGTTCCGATTCGTTGGGCATATTTCGGAGGCATCGGCTGAGATTTGTTGTTCCCCATACTGGACAACTCAGCGACTGTGCTGCTGAGGGGTCCTTGTCACTATAATCCGGTACGTTAACGCAGGTTGTGTAATGCCTTTCAAGGATGTTTGGCATATGGACATTGAACATGATTAGTCTGACATCACCCCGTCGAGACGCATGATCGTACCCTTCGGACTCTGTCCTTAACGTAGGACTGGCGTGCTTCAACACAAGTTTCTTGCTTCCCTGACAGCCTTTTCCCACCCTCCGTCCAACCTCCATAAGCAGCAAAACCAGGGGCTCTGGATACGGTACAGGACTCATTAAGGCGTTCAACCCGAAACAAGTCGCCTTCTGCATTGTTCCAAACCCCTTGGTGTGTCCAATATCTACTGTACCGTCGGTTCCGGCGAGCATCCGGCCGGGGAGATGCAATCATCTTGCGGCTCACGATCAGCAGCCAGGCATAAAGTGCACCTGCTTACGAAACCCGGAATGGGGGAAAATAACACTATGACGGAAGGATATTCAACGAGCCGAGACAGCCAGTCCTCTCAGTTGCCTCTTCCTGCACTGTTTGCTTCTGGAGATTAAGTTTGTTGGGCGGTGATGATGTTGGGCGGCCCTACACTTGTGTAATACTGGCCACGATCGCTATCCGAGCCATCGGTACTGGAACCATCTTGGAATTTCTGTCGATGCAGTCCATCCTACCTATATTAACATCGCGGAGCAGACTTAGTCGTTCGACCGACCCGGTACCGATCGATAATAGCGGCGCCAAGGCAGGCCGGTGACGAGCACACCGGTGTGACGGTGTTCTCCGGTGCGGCAAAGACCGACCGTTATCTCTTGGAAACGCACTATGCCACGTCTCACATCAGATATTGCTGTCGATGCACGCAATAGCCCATCACGTCCCTTGATGTGAGGCCCCGCACCTACACACGCAGCACACGGACGGCTCAGCGGCAGAGCCATGGGTTCCCAGAGGCTCTTTCATCTCCAACGTGCCGCTGTGATCATCGCTCAGCGATAGCACTGCCGATCCCTGGATGGATGACTCGCTCGTCTTGAGGAAATGAAGCCACGGTAGCCACTGACGGACGAGCCCATACTGATCATGATAACTAAACCTTTGGACTGCCAAGATGATCCTTCCAAGCATCCACCTGACTGCGTTTCCCTGGGTGGCAGGCAACCAGCAGTTGGTGGATAGACGGACAGACGGACGGACAAACAGATTGCGATATAGATGCAAAGAAGGTAGGTGGTGATTGGTAATTGGTGAGTTGGAGGTCAGTGATGCAAGACGCAGGCCTCTTTTGGTTGGTACTTGACTGGTACTTGGCTTGATCGCCTTGTGGCAGCTGTCAAAAGCTCGTCATTGGCCAGACAAGCAAACTCACAGGGATCCCCGGTGTTGCTATCAGGGCTCCTGGGTGCTCTGATGACAGCCCTAACTGCCCTACAGCCCCGAATCAGAGTCCGCCAGTCAGTCCACCCAAGCGAACTGGCAGGTCAACCTTGGAACCGTCAGTTCAACTGGCAGGTGAACTGATAGATTAGCGGGTAGGTAACTGGCTGGTCACTAGACGTATCCACTGGGCAGTGCGGCTAGTGTGCTGTAGGTACTCAGTCATCAGCCAGTGGCCAGTCGGGTCAGCGCAATCGTATCGACCCTTGGAGACTTATCAACCTTGTAACCCTGGAAGGCAAGCTTCAATGACCAGAACGAAGCGGGGGCCTCCACTTGGCACGCTGGACCTTCCCCAGTTATCTCGGCGCCCTGTCTTGGGGTTGAACTCCCCTTTCCCATATAAGTCGTCCTCTTGTTGCCTATTCTTGCTTGTGCTTCTCTTTTCCCCTTTGTTTCTAACAACTCAGTTTTGCCCTCAAGCAGACTTCAGATTCACTGCCCGCCTTGTCGAGCTCAAACCTGCTACGCTGCCGAACAGAATACCAACTTCGATGAAGGAAACTTCACCTGACGAACCGTATATAGATCGCCTTCGTTCTTGGGCACAATCCAAAGTTCATGGCGGCAACCGTAGCACGGCGAGACGACCTGGCCACAACCACAACCACAACCACAACCACAACAACAGCAACAACCGCGACCGCGACCTTGACCCGAGCCTGCTACCCATAACTAACCCTCGGACAAATTCCACTCTCGCTACCTCCGACCTTGCCAGTAACAATGGCACCCTTCCTTCAAGCAGTCGTGATGCCCTCGGTGTCGATGACATCGGCGGTGGAAGCAGTGGCAAGTCTCAGAGCAACAGATCGCATACCGGTCTTGGGGGAGACCCGCATGCCACTACATCTCCGCAAGCTTCGCGGAAGGGGTCTCAGCTAGGAGTTGTCCTGCCGCCCGAGAACGAGAAGACAAATTCCGAGACGGTGAGACCGAACATCTTCAAGAGATTCGTTCGGGTCTTCAACAAGGTCATATTCCACAGTTGGATCAATGTCCTTCTGGTCTTCATACCTGTCGGCATCGCCGTCAACTTTGTCCCCAACATGAAGCCCGGTGTGATCTTCGCCATGAATGCCATTGCTATCATCCCGCTCGCCGGCCTCCTGAGCCACGCTACCGAGACGGTGGCACATAGAATGGGAGACGCTGTCGGAGCCCTGCTGAACATTACCTTCGGCAATGCTGTGGAACTTATTATCTTGTACGTGCTTGCACAAAACTATGCTAAGGCGGTCGGCCGGATCGACGGCGTGCGGTTCTAGGGGGTGGATCCAAGACCGTGACCCCTGATCGTCCGGCTCCGTTTGTTCCAGTAACACATATACTGACCGCAATTATAGCATGTATGTCTGCCTTGCCAAAGTGATCAAGACAAGAAAGAGAGAGAAGCCCTCAAAGGGGCATTATCAAATCAATCGCGTCCCATATCAATGACCCTTTAGAGTCGCTCGAGTTTTCGGTTTGCAGCCACTAGTGCCTGTGCCGTGTCCCTGAATATACATACTCCTGCTCACTAACACTTGTCATTTCTAACACCAGCATTGCACTTGTAAAAGTAAGTTCCTAATAGACCTTGGTCGCTACTATTATCGAACCGTTGGAGCAGAACTAACGATATTGGATTTAGAATGAAATCCGCATCGTTCAAGCATCCCTCCTGGGATCCATCCTGGCCAACTTGCTCCTCATCCTGGGTATGAGCTTCTTGTTGGGAGGTTTGCGCTTCCGCGAGCAGGTAAGAATTGACGGCTATACCTCGAAACAATTGAGACTAACACTTTCCTCCAGATTTACAACAGTACTGTCACTCAGATGAGCGCTTGTCTGCTTAGTCTGAGTGTTATTAGTCTCGTCCTGCCGGTATGCTACAGACGTCCCGACTCACTGCACCAACTATTCACTAATCATTATACACAGACTGCGTTTCATGCTTCGTTCAGTGACACGGCGCGAGCTGATAAGCAATCTCTCAAGATCAGCCGTGGCACCAGTGTTGTAAGTCTTGCCCCAGGCACCGTCCGCGTGACTGCGTTGCTCATCATCACCATAGGTACTGCTTCTGGTTTATGTGATATACCTGCTCTTCCAGCTCAAGTCACATGCCTACATGTACGAATCGACGCCGCAGGAGGTCATCGATGCAGAGTCAACTCCCGGTCCAGCTGTTGCGTGGTTCGACTCTTCCAGCTCCGATGACAGCTCGTCGTCATCTTCCGACTCGGATTCATCCGGACAATCGAGAAATACTGTTTCCAAGCGTGTGAAGCGCATGGTGCGTCGGCGCCGCAAGTCCAGCGTCGCATCGACAAGTACAGTGGAGACGGCACAGAGTGGACCACCCCTGAGCAATCTTTCTCTCGGTACCAATGTAAGCCCTACGAACGAAGATGGCCCATTTGGTGAACGCCAGTCCCGACGTGCCAGGACCAATTCGATTGAGGCCGACGAATCGGCTATCGATGACGAGCAATCTCATCGATCTTCCAAAAAGAAGCATCGCAAACGCTCCTATAAGAGTTACCGCAAGCATACGAAGAAGTCTTCTTCGCACACTCATGGCACCAACAGTCCGGCCGAGGAGACCATCCATGAAGGTTCGGAGCATTCGGAGAAGAGGGTGTCAGCAGCCGGAGAGCCTCGGCGGGTCGACTTTGCCGTCAACGCTGTTCCGGATAATGTCTCGGGCATAGGAGAGGTTACCGCGGCTAGGAGGCCGTTCGATGCCCTTCTTCTGAACCTAGCACCGACGGTTTTCACCCAGCAGCCAAATACGGCAGGGATGCCTCCGGTCCCGGTCGGCCCTATCCCTCGGGTCCGCTACGGCATCCGCAGAACGAACTCTCTCCCCGGTCGTCTCAACACGCATATCCGTGCCCCAGGAGCCATGCCGCCATCGCATATCCCGGCAAGCGTCCTAGCTACAGCTGAACCGGGCGACAAGAAGGTCGATCTGTATGCGGATGACCTCTCACGAACCAGCGCGGTCGTCCTTCTCATAGCTTCCACGGCCCTGGTAGCTGTCTGCGCCGAATTCATGGTCGACTCGATCAACGGCCTCGTTGAGACCAGCTCTATCAGCGAGGCCTTCATCGGCCTGATCATCCTGCCCATCGTGGGTAATGCAGCGGAGCACGTGACGGCCATCACGGTAGCCATGAAGAACAAGATGGATCTCGCCATTGGTGTTGCTGTGGGCAGTTCTATCCAGATTGCCCTCTTCATCACCCCTCTGGTGGTTATCCTTGGGTGGATCCTGAACACTGAGATGACGCTCTACTTCACGCTCTTCGAGACGGTATGTCTGTTTGTGTCGACCTTCATCGCCAACTTCCTGGTGCTCGACGGACGCAGCAACTACCTGGAGGGCGCGTTGCTGTGTGCTACTTATGTGATCATTGGGCTGGTAGCGTTCTTCTATCCCAACTCTCAAGAAGCCAGCGTCTGGGGTTGATAAGAACCGGAGAGGTACGTGTCTCTGCACACGGGACTACGAGAATGCGCGAGCACAGAAGGTTGCTGCGTCATATGTGACGTTCAACTGCAGATTTGACTGTGCCGGCTGTTCGTGGTGACATAGAAGGGGGAACAGACCAAAGGTTCTGGCTGTTAAGATGATGATGCTTGGTATTCTTGGCGTTTCTGTATGTTATGTTTGTGTCCGAACAGATGTCCAACTCATCTGGAAAGAGGGGAACACGAGCGGACCGTGTTTTATAGTCAGTCAGGTCGTTTTGTCACATACTAGATTGTTTTTAGTGACGGACCATGTCAAATACTGTCACTTGTCTTGATAATTGACGTTCCATTTTCTGGGTTCATGACAATCGCCGCGCCCCTAAACCGAGCACTCTTCGTGACTTCAGACTGCGCAGAGCGGCTTCATTATCCAGACCCGAAAGAAGACATGTAGAAAAGGCCCGTGAAAGACAAAGCTCCAAGCGCCAAAGCAGCACAGCGCTTGATTGGGGGCTTCTCCTCATTCCTTGGTGATTAGCTTGCCTTTTGGCACAGAGGAGTACAGCACAGCCTCTTTCCTTCTTCACAGCCTCAACGCTTTCACTGTCACAACGCCGTCATAACGGAGCAGTCATCCGATACTTATGAGCGAGCCTCCGTTGACCTTCACATAAAAATACCTGGGCACCTCTTTGACCTGCGACAGGTTGACCCATTATTTGCTTTTCAAGATACACATCCTCCAAATAAGACAAAATAAGTCAAGATGGGCCACTTCAGTTCTTTCAAATCTAACAACCCCTTCCGACACCACTCGTCGTCATCCAGCACCAACATCGATGATGTTCCCCCACCACCGGGCCCACCCCCATCTCACCGTCCCGGTGCCGCGTCCGGATCCAGTCCAACGGAGCAATATGCCCCACCCCCGGGACCGCCACCCTCATACGGCGAGGTCAAAGCCGGTGCTAACGACGATGACGACTACACCGCACCACCACCGGGCCCACCACCGCCGCCATCCGGGCAGCAGCAGCCACAGCACGACTGGCAGCAGGCCGTCCCGGACACCTCGCTCTTCCCCCCGCCCCCGGACATATTCTCGGGCTGGGACCGCTCCCCGGCCAACAACGCCCCCGAGCAGCAGGCCGAGGCGGGCGAGGCCTGGTGCAGGCAGTACCCGCTCTCGCCCGTGCCCATGAGCCTCGACGCCGCCGCCGAGCCCGCCCTCCTGCTGCACCGCCGGGACCGGGACCCGGACGCCACCGCCGTGCGGCTCATCGCCCCGCCGCAGGACATCTTCCACCGGAAGTCCAGCCTGGCGCGGACGACATCATCATCATCATCATCATCATCGTCCACCGGTTCGGGGACGTGGAAGCTAAAGACAGACCGCCGCGCCGGCGACGCCTGCGTCATCGGGTACCCGCACGTGTACCTCGTGCGGCGGGACAGCCCCCTCGCCACGGGGGGCCGGGTCAGGACCGTGTACTACGAGGTGAGGGTGCTGAGCGAGGTGGCGGGGAGGGAGGACGCCGGGCTGGCGGTCGGGTTCCAGGCGCTTCCGTACCCGCCGTTCCGGATGCCGGGTTGGCACAGGGGGAGCCTGGCTGTGCATGGGGACGACGGGCACAAGTATGTCAACGACCGGTGGGGCGGGAGGGACTTCACGGAGCCGTTCGGGAGGGGGGAGACTGTTGGGGTCGGGATGGTCTTCTCGCCTGGTGGTGGGGGTGGTGGGCAGGCGGCGTTGGGGGGTAAGGGTAAGGGCGATGGAGGTGGAGGTGGAGGGGGAGGGGGTATACGGGTGGAGGTGTTCTTCACGCGCGGGGGGAGGGAGGTGGGTAGGTGGGATCTGCACGAGGAGCTCGACGCCGAGACGGACCTGCCTGTCACTGGCCTCGAGGGGTATCATGACCTAGCCATCGCTGTTGGGACGTTCGGGGCGGTCTCGGCTGAGGTGGTGTTGGATCGGAGCCAGTGGCTGTTCAAACCTTGAGGGGACCACCGCAGGGTTGGACATGGCACTACAGACCGGATAAGGGTGGGGGATAGGAGGGTGGAGGATAATAGGGAGAATGAAGCTGTGGAGCATGTGGCATGCAATGTGGGATCGTCCGTATGGCAAGGTCTGTGAAGGTTCTCGTTGACCAGAAGTATGGCAAATCGATACTATTTGTTCGTTGCCCCTTGCAAGTCCCGGGCCGTGCTGCCAGCCGAGTCTTTAAGTCCAGGACCGACGTTGACGGTATCTCCAGTAGATTCTACTATCAATCGAGTGAACATCATCTTGATGAACCTCCGAGGAAACTAATCATCCAGACCGCCCCAGTCACTCTCATCACCCTCAGCTTTACCACCCTTCTTCTTCTTCCTGCTCTCCTTGATCGCCTCCTTCTTATTATGCTCCTTCCTCCTCTCATAGCCGCTCTTCGAGGTGATCTTGGCCGTCCTCCTCGACTCGACGCCCCCGGTCTTCAACTTCTTCTTCGCCTCCTTGTTCACGTTGGGCAGGGCGTCCAGGAGCCACTGCGGGACGGCAGACACCGCGCCCGCCTTGCCCGCCTGCTTCTCGCTCATGGCGATGACGTTGGCCACGCTCTTGACGTAGGGTATGTCCTCCTTCGTGTACAGCGTCACCGCGATGCCGCCCTCGCGCCCGGCCCGCCCCGTCCGGCCCGCCCGGTGGACGTAGGCGGCGGCGCTGGAGGGCACGTCGTAGTTGACCACGCCGTTGACGCCGGCGAAGTCGACGCCCCGGGCGAGCACGTCCGTGGTGATGAGGACCCATATCTCGCCGAGGCGGAAGCGCCGCATGATGTCCGACCGGATCGTGTCCGACAGGGAGGAGTGGAGCACGGCGATGCGGGAGGAGCCGCCTGCCTCGAGGGGGATGTCGTATTTCAGCTCGTCGTGCAGGGCGGTGGCTCGGTCGATGGTCTGGGTGAATACGAGGAACGGCGGTCGGAGGGGTGGGCCCGAGTCGGCCCCGGAGACTGGGTGGAGGAGTTGACGCAGGGCGAGGAGTTTTCCAGGCTCGGTAGCGGTATATGTGAGCTTGTGTGTGATGTTTGGCACGGCCGTGTCCTTCAGGCCCACCACCAGCCGTATTAGAGGCTTCTCAGGGGTGTCTTGCTTCTTTGAGTGAGCCTTCATTTGGTCCGTAATGATGGTCTCAATGTTGGAGCCCATAGTCGCTGACCAGAACGTAAGGTGCAACTCAGGACTGGTACAGGCTGACCAGATGCCTATCGTCTGGTCCCGGAAGAGCTGATCCAGAAGCACATCGGCCTCGTCCAGTATCAGCGACCTAACGGACGGCAGGGTCTTGTTCGACTTTCCCTTGTGAAGCAGATTTAGCAGCAACATCGGCGTCGTCACCAAGATGTCGGCCTTGGTGACTGGCTTCGTAGAGTCGTCCTCCTCGTCGCCCTCGGAACCAGATTCATCGTCGCTGCCTTCAGACCCATCATCTTCGCCCCGCGGCTCCTCGCTATCGGCTGTCCCATCCTCTGTAGCAATCCGCATCCCCTTCTTCACGGCCACGACCTTGACCCCTGTCCCCACGGTCAACTTCCGAGCCTCGTTGTGGATCTGGCTGGCGAGCTCCCGCGTGGGCGCAATAACGATGGCCTCCAAGCCATGCTTCTTGCCGTCCTCTGACGCAGCGCGCCTCTTCATTATACTGTTGATGGCGGGAATGAGGAAGCTGATGGTCTTGCCACTCCCAGTGGGCGCAACTGCCAGGAAGTCAACCGAGGTGACTGACACGTCCTCTCCTAGCGCATTGCCAAGCGCAACACCTGTATCTAGAAGCACTGGCAGACTAGCCATCTGCACCTCCGTCGGCTCGCGGTATCCCTGGGCGTCGATGTTGTCCGCCAGCCGGGCGGAGATGTTGTAGGTGGCCCGCAGGTCGCCAAAGGCTCTCAGGGGCTGGGGAAACAGCTGCTTCTTGGTCTGCTTGGTCTCCGCGACCGCCTTGGCCTTCTTCTTGCTCTTCTTGACTTTTGACTTCTTGTCCGCGCCCGTGGACATCAATGTGAACTTCAGACGATGAGATCGGAGTATCTGCTTGCATTCGTCCTCATCTAGCAGTCTCGCCTTGGCGGCCTTGGGCTTCTCGACTGGCTTGGGCTTCGCAGTCTCCTTCTTCTTGGAACCCTTGACCTCTTTGGGGGCAAAGAAGTCGATATCGTCTGCCTCTTCGTCGCTCGAATCGTCGCCCTCTTCGACTGCCCTCTTCCGCTTCCTGCCCTTTCCCGTCCCTACTTGATCGTGGTAGAATTGAGCATTTGTTCGAGCACCAGCTGATGGCAGTTTAGTTGCTTCCGCGCCAGTCTTTCTCGGCTTGCTAACGCCGATAGACAGTACCCTGAATATATCCATGGTGCAGTATGTATACCGGTCGAGGGTTGATCGGTAGGAAAGTAGTAGTTGTTGACCTCTCGGCTGCTGTCTGTGGGATGATCGAGGATTCGAGGCTGATCCTGGGAGGTCTGAAGACGATTAGGCGATCGTGGATCAGGTAGACTATTGCGTTCGGGGGAGCGCGCCTTGTTCGAGCACGGCGCGAGTTATTGATGTTCGGTATGCAGCGTACGTCGGTACATACAACTCTTATTATTTTCCTTATGATGGACGAGAAATTTCGAGGGAGAGGCCTCTTATCGATAAGAGCAACGGTAGCGTATATCCGGCAGGTACTCTGGTATCTTCTAGTACTGTACGGACCCGTCAACTTGTACCTTTTGTACCCGCAATTGTCTGGACGGCGAGATAGACCACGAGTGCAAGTCTTCTTCACCCCAGCGACCATCAGAACGGGTGAAACCTGCCTAAAGTGCAGGCAGTCCGAAGGGCGATAGATAAACATGGTCTACGATTGGGAGTCTCATAAAGACATACTGAGAGGCCTCTATGTAGATGATAAGAAGCCTATCGAGGACATCATCACGCACATGCGGATGAACTACAACTTTACACCAAGGTACGTCTCGACCCGTCTGATCATCTCAAAACAGCGTCTCCCCTGCATCCATCGTCCGACGACCCCGGGCTGCCACCGCGCGTCATCTCCCTTGCCGTACACCACCTCCGGGCCCCGTCGACAACACGGCCCCGGAGCGGGACTAAGCGGGGCTGGTTAGGTGCCGGCGGACCTCGGGACTCTCCGGTGTCTCATTGATCTATCATCACTTTTCCGTGTCCGTGTCCGTATCCCGGTGCTGACACACCCACCCTTACAGCAAGCGAGCATATCAAGCACAGTTCAGACGCTGGAACTTCCCGTCAAAACACCAGCCGGCTCTCAAGAATGAGCAGCTGGTCGCCCGCGTCAAGGAGCTATGGGAGCGCAACCTCTCGCAGGCCGAGATGCTGCGCGTCCTGAACGAGGAGGATGGCTTCAGCATCAAGTCGCGCGAGTTGAACCGCGTGCGCAGCAAGCACCGATGGTTACTGCGGGTACCCGCCGACAGGAGTAAAGAGGAGATGCAGCCTTCCTCTGGGAGCTCTGAAGGCGATGTTGACGACAATGACGACGACGGTGACGACGACGATGATGATGATGATGATGTTGATCATGGTATTATTACTGGAGGTGACCAGTCCCCAACGCCTGGCGTCCCCGACCTAGCCTCACAGCTCATGGAGGAGCGCAAGCGCAAGATGGAGACCGAGTCCGCAGAGCGGTGGGCCACCAAGAAGCGGCGGCGGCGGACCCGGCAGTACGCCGGCATGCCCGCCGACCCGCCCGGGCCACCCCGGTTCCCCTCCGAGACGACGCTCGGCGAGAGCCAGGTGATCCTCGGCCTGGACAAGCCGACATACAACGCGGTCCGGGAGAAGTTCCAGTCCATCTGCTCGGCCGCCGGCGTCGTGAAGAAGACGGTGGCGGGGCCCGAGGCGTGGGAGGCCGCGAAGGAGAGCCTGGTCGGCGAGTTCTTCCAGCTCCAGGACATCATGTGGTCCAACAAGGACAGCGGCGACAACAACGACATGGACCGGAGGAGACTCGCGCTGGACGTCATCTGCTCCGACGTCACGAAGCGCATGCGCTCCGGGGGCGACAAGGAGCTGCTGCTGGCCGACGCCAAGAACATCCTCAGCCTGAACCCGCAGGAGTCGAGGGAGGTCCGCGCCGCCTTCTACAAGATCCTGCAGGCCGACGGCTTCACCTCCAAGGTGGCCATGGGCCCCGAGCGCTGGAAGGAGCTCAAGCAGAGGTGGATCGACGAGTCGCAGATGCTGCAGAGGATCCTCAGCAGGCTCCACGACAAGCACAGCCACGAGATGAAGTCCAAGGCCGTGGAGGCGCTCGCCAGGGACGTCATGAAGCGGCTGCGGGATGACCAGACGCGGCGCAAGGGCGCCAAGCCGAGGAAACGTGGGGTCTCCGAAGGTGCTGCTGCGGACGGTGGTGGTGGTGGTGGTGGTGGTGGTGTTGGTGGTGGTGGCTTCGAGGACAACCAGCCCGGCATGGACGCGATGGGAGAGGACGCCTCCGGCTTCGCATCCGAGATGCTAGTCCAGACGGTTGCCAACACTGGTGGCCAGCATGGCCAGCACGCCCACTCCCACCCGTCACGCATCCTGGCTGACCACCACCTCATCCATCCGCAGATGGGCATGCACGTACCTATGCATTCCTCCCAACTCGGACAACCACTTCTTCTCGATACAACCACACAGGGGCCCTTTGTCGACCCCAACCAACATTACCTCGCGGGACCATCACCACTCGCAGCTCCGCCGCCGTTCGATCCCTCACAGCCTACAGCGTCCCCGGCTGTCTTCCAGACCATGCCAGCAACGAACGGCGGGACGATACCGATCTATCTCCGGCTGGACCACGAGAATAGGACAAGCATCGCCTTCCTGACGTCCCACTCCGTCGAGGAGCTCTGCCAGCTCGCCGAGCAGAAGGTCCCCGGCTCGAGGTGCGTGCGCGTGGAGGGGCTGCTGAAGATGCCGGACATGGAGGGCGGCCAGTACATCCCTCTGCAGATACAGAACGACGACCAGCTGAGTGCATATCTGTCACACGGGGGACCACCGACTTTCAACGTGCGATTGGCATTCTAGTCAGACTGGGCCTGCTCCAGCTCCTGCTGCAGCTGCCGCTCCAGGCTATCCTTGTCCGACCGCCTCGTTGGCTCGTCCTTGGCGGGTGCGTCCGCCATGACGGTATCGCCACCTTCGTCCTGATCATTGTCCCCATCTTGGCCATCCCCAGATACCGAGTCCTCCCCCATTGCCCTGTCCTCCTGCTCCGACCCACTACTTGATCTATTCGATGCATTGTCTACAGCCGCGCCCTCCTGTTTCGCTTTCGCATCATCCCTATTCAGTGTCAAACTTACATCTGCGTCCTCTGCGTGCCCTGGTGTTACGGTGGCATCAACTTGGTCGGGAGTACCATCAAGACTGCTCCTGGCGGCACCATCTTCTGCTTCGGATGCCTTCGCCGGCTCGTCTGTAGCATCTTGCTGTGGGGCTATTTCGTCGTGAACCTCGGGCTCCTTCTCCCGCGCCCCCTTCCTCTCTACCTCGCGCTCTCCTCTCTGGTCGTTCTCTAGTTGTTTCTGGATCCCTTCTTCATCGGGCTTATCCTTGCCTGCCACCACAGCAGCTGATTCAGGCACCTTTGACGGCGAAGACGGCGACTTGTATGCAGACTCTGGCCGCGCCGTTTCGGGCGCTGGTAGAACCGCGGTGCGTTCATCTGAGGATGCAGTCCTCGGATCAGCGATCGTTTCTCGGTTTGGCTGAGGCCCTGGACCCTGCGGTGGGGGTTGCTGAGACGCTCGTGGAGCGGCCTGCTGCTGCTGAGTCGGCCTCGGTAGTTGACCCTGGGCAACATGCCGCGCCCGTGGAGGCGGTTGTGTGTGGGGGCCGGTTGGTGGTGGTGGTGGTGGATGACGGGAACTGGCATGTTGCTGCTGTGGGCGAGGATAGCCAGGAGTTGGATGGTAGTAGTGTGGGAAAGCTTGAGGATACATCAGAGCCTTGTGCGACTCGTTGAGGTGAGCGACCAGGTCATGAGCCATGCCTATGGCTCGCATCAAGCTGTCGAGCTGTATGGCCTGTGGCGCGCGGACCAGAGAGGTGACCTCCCTGTGTACGGCGTCGACCGTGTAGCCGGCACGGTACAGCGGATGCAATACCTGCCCTGGTGGTGGATGAGCAGCCTGCAACTGGGCTGCCTGTAACTCTGTGAGCGGCGGTGGCTGGGACTGTGGTGCTCCGATACGGGGAGCTATGGGCCGTACACCCGGAATATGTGGTTGGGGTATTTCCGGAGGAGGCGGGGGAGGAGGAGGTTGAAGGCGTTGGTGTTGATGAAGCTGAGGAGGGGGGAAATGGGTGGGCCCGACAACATTTGGTGAAGGTCGTCCACCTGAAATCTCGTTCGCGAGCCTCTGAGCCTGTTGCAGGGCGCTATCCAGCCCACTTGCTGGCGGTTGCCGGTGCACTGGTGATGGTGACGGCCCGTGGCCCGGCGGTGGGCCAGCAAGTTGTGGTGGCCCAGGAAGTTGTGGTGGCCAGTAGGCTGGTGGTTGTTGCCCATGGCTCAGCCGTATTCCATATATATGATTTGGTGCCCCGAGCGGTTCGCCGACCCTCCAGGGAGGGTGTGGAGGGCCTGGTGAGACAGGACGTGGTGCAATCGGCTTCGCTCTCTCGGAAGGGTGAACAAGTGGGATGTCGGGCTGAGGCACCTCTCCACCGAGTATTTCTTTCCTCTTCTTCCACCACGAAGTCAAGGTAGACGCCGAGACCTTCCAGAACTTGGACGCCTCATGATAGGTAGGGGCCCGCATCCATTTCTTGGACCCGTCAGGCACTTTAGCATGGAGTCAGCAACTTGGACTACAAGAGATGAAATGGGAATATGATCCAATCTGCGTACTTATCCGGGGGTGCTTCTCCACACAACCTGCCTCGCCCTCCCGCCACTTCGCAGTAGTAGCGCGACCGGGGATATCGCTCTCGACATCTTCCATGCGGTGATGAATGAGCCACAGCAAGACTTCCTGCTTTCTCTTCAGGTTGTACGTGACCTTGGGGCGTGATATGGGCTTGGGCTCCTTCCAGGGCCGCTCGTGGGGAGCCTTTGGTTTAGGGCCCCGCCTCTTCGCCGGGGGCAGGGTATAATCGCATATCTTATGCCTCTTGGTGCAGTAACCACAGCTTGGTTTCGCCTCGTCGCACTGGGACACAGCGTGAGTCTAGGTATCGGGTGGGATATAGCCCCATTACTCTCACGTACCTTCTGGCGAAGTCGCTTACACTCACGACAACCATTGCGCGACTTGTGGTGGGGCTTGCGGACTTTCCTGACCGCTGTCACGCCCTCGTTGGGGCCCCTGTTGGCCTCCTCGACGGCGGTCATGTCGATATCCTCATCTTCGTCCGCATCGTCCTCCGCATCGTCTTCCGCGTCATCGTCATCGTCATCGTCCTCGTCCTCGTTCGACTCGTCATGCATGTCCTCGTCGCTAGCTACATCGCTCGCAACCTCGTACGGCCTCTCGTCCGCAGTGAGAGGCGCCGCGATCTCGTCCGCCATGATAATAACTCTTAGAGGGTACTCGGAAGGCGTGTCAAGCTCCTGTGGCGAACCTTGGAAAGCACCTAGGCGATATGCCAAACGCGGAAGTCATGTAATGGTTGTAGTCCACGGGTACTTATAGTGCGGCGCTTGTTGATGTAATGTTAGTCAAAGTTTCCCGAGGTCGGGAGCAATCCCTCGTTCTTTCCCTCCCTTTTGCTCATCAATACTTGTTCTTTTCTTTTCCCCTGCTTCTTCAGCCGCCGAATCTCAACAACGCCATTACTCCGTGCACCCACCTTCCCGGTCTCATACCATTAACAGGCCAATGGGACCACAGGAATTGGCTCTTTGAAGGCCTGCCTACGCCTGATTATACTCCGTGATAATCCTCATAGGGGTAGATGAGGGCATCATTTCACCCATGAGTTTTCCCCAGATCGCACAACATAGAGCCTTCCGGCCAGCAGGAAACGCCTAACAAAAAGCAAAGCACAGCAAAGCAAAGACGGAGGAAGCCAGGATTGCAAGTATACGCATTAGTGGCATTTGAGATTGAACATGTACTCACACACAATGTCGGTCCACCTCTCTCGAAGCTCTCAGATCGCGAACGGACCGAGTCAACCCGGTAAACATACTACCCAGAGGAGTTTAAGGTCAGGGGGGCGGGAAAAGTCGTGCAGTGCTGGCCGCATTGTCCTCGGCAGATCGGTGCGCCTCCTTGTCGGCATGAAGACCTTGTGGGGTCTGGTCCGAGAGGTCGCGATAACCTATCCGGACTCGGTGATCTGCAGTTTGCCAATCACGGATCCAGATTGGATTATCGATACAGCCCGGGTCTGTTGCGACTCATCTTCGATTTCCCCCCCTCGCATGTACGACGCCTTCTCGCTGACCACCTGCCGTTAGATCTACTTTGAAGGCGCAGGGGTAGAATCTTAAAACGCAACGAGGTCGGCATTCTACTATTGGACGTCTCCAAATATCTCCACTGCGCTGAAAGGCTGTCTATTCTAGCCCTTGGGAACTTGGTACTCACTCAACATTGAACCATGTTTCCAACTGCAGCCACGTCTGTCTGGCGGCATTTGAGGCCACGAGAAACACCATGACCGGCGGTATTGGATGATAAGCCCTTGCCGCGAGACCTGGACGACTCTCTTGTACTCCGCGAGACGAGCTCAAGACCGCCAATTCGCTACTGCCTGCATCAGAGGTTGACCCCTCTTCTTCACATAGCTTCTCAGTGCGTTACGCTGGTTGGTTCACATATACAATGGGGGTCACCATGGTGAGTCACCATATATGGCCCCGTCTTACACGGGGTGGAAGGCGAGATTATAGATAGGTAGGCTGGGAAAGGTAAGGTACCATTTCATGTATCGTGTCCTTCACCCTCGGCTTCTCTGAGGCTGCGCTGCTTTCCTACGCCTGCGTTTCCTACTCGCCAATTCCGCTTTCATTAGTTGTCTTGCTCGAGTTCGCAGCTCTGCAACAATTTCTCTCATGGCGGCCGGATCTTGCAAGTGACAGTCCAGATGCTCGTCTCATACTTCCTCCAGAAGCTCGGCGGCCTGGCCAGGATCACGTCGTCCTGGAACCAGGAAGTATTCCTGGCACCAGCGACAAGCTCCATACTCGCCATTAACGGAGAACCCTTCCCGTCACTCATCGAGGCCACCCTGGAGGACCTGGTATGGGGTCTGGATACGGGGCTGTTCACGTCAGTGGACCTGGTCAACTCGTATACAGCCCGGACATTAGAGGTGAATTCGAGGCTCCGCGTGGTTAACGAGCTCAACCCGGATGCCTTTGATATAGCAGCCGAGCTAGATGCGGAGCGAGCTTTGGGAGCTTTGAGGGGTCCACTGCATGGAATTCCCATCCTGATCAAGGACAACATCGCTACGGATGACGAGAGTATGCGGGTCCCGGTTCTCAGTAGATGTCGTCTCCAAATTCGGACCAAGTGGCTCTGAGTTCATCTTAACTTGACTTGGCCTTGGGGTCCTGAAGTAGTTGAAATACTGACTCCGGATGCTATAGTGAACAACACCGCGGGCTCGTATGCTCTGCTCGGCTCAAGGGTCCCCGAGGACTCTACCGTGGTAGCCAAGCTGCGCGAGGCCGGAGCGATCATCCTGGGCAAGTTGAACCTCTCGGAATGGGCGCACTGCCGTTCTAGTAATAGCTCGGGCGGGTGGTCCGCCTTGGGTGGGCAGACGGTGGGGGCTTACTATCCGGGCCAGGCCCCCTCGGGCTCATCATCCGGCAGTGGTGTCGCTAGCTCTATCGGCCTGTCCTGGGCCACGCTTGGGACCGAGACGGCTGGTTCCATCCTCCGTATGTATCTCCCGGAGGCAATATTGTCTGCCTTCTATTTGTCTCCACGGGACATTATCGACCTAGGAGCAACAGCGGCGGTACTCCTCGATCATGACTCGTTATTCTAGTCTCTCTCTCTTTCAGGTTATCGCTGACATCCCATTTACAAGTACCCTCTGCCAAAAACAATCTTGTAGGTATCAAGCCAACTGTCGGGCTTACCTCGCGATATCTCGTGATACCCATATCAGAGCACCAGGATACCATTGGACCCATGGCCCGCACGGTCAAGGACGCGGCGGTCCTACTCTCCGCCATCGCTGGAGTGGACCCGAAGGACAACTACACATCAGCCATCCCCTTCAAGAGTATTCCGAACTACGTCGAGGCATGTAACCTCGATTCGTTGAGGGGGAAAAGGATCGGTGTTCCGAGGAACCTCCTCAATAGGACCGACGCAGACTACACCTACCTTGACTTCAAGCACGTCACGGCCGAGTTCAGTGCCGCCCTGGACATAATCCGCGAGGCTGGCGCCACCGTCATCGACAACATCACCCTCCCGGGCTACCACATCCAAAGGCGAACCAACCACACCCGAATCGTGGCGCATGCGGACTTCAACACGGACCTGGCCAGGTACCTGTCCCAGCTGACCGTCAACCCGCACAACATCACGTCGGTGTCGGACCTGCAGGAATTTACTCGTAGCCACCCCCTCGAAGAGTATCCCGAGCGGGACACGGACGCGTGGCAGGCGTCGATCGATCTCGGCTTTGGGAATGATGCGCCTGAGTTCTGGCCCCATTACCTGGCCTACCGGTACAACTCGGGCCTGCTAGGCATCACGGGGGCCCTGAGGAACTTCTCGCTGGATGCGCTGGTGGTCCCGACGGAGTTCGCGCCGTTTATGCCGGCAGTGATCGGGTCTCCCGTCATCACGGGTATGTTATTCTCGAGCGCACACCTTTTTCTTTCATTTGTCATTCAAGTTCCGAGATATGTTTCATCCGGGAGTAGACAAGAGGTGTACTCCTGGATCCTATCTCGTCACTCCCTTTCCTTCCCTCTTTTAGTAATCACTGACTCTCGGTATCGAAGTGCCCCTCGGGAGGTTTCCCGATAATACAACGGTCCGGCAGGATGTGTTTTGGAATCTGAACACCTCGGGGCCCAACTTCCCGCATGGAATTAGTTTCATGGGGGCCCATTTTGATGAGTTCAACTTGATTGGGCTGGCATATGCATTCGAGCAGAGGACGTTGGTGAGGAACAAAATAGTTCCTTATATTCAGCCAGCGACGGAGTTGGCGGATGTAGTGAATTTGAGGAAAATAGAAGCGGAGTTGTAATTGTGTAAAGATGGTCTTCAGAGAAGGTCAGTCAGGACTTGAAGCATCATTAGTTATGTAGATATGAATGGTGTACAAAAAAGCAGAAAGCGAAGAATAGCCAAAGTAACTGACAAAGCTGCAGTAATCCATGCAGTAGACTCTATATATATAGATATTCTGGTAGGTGGTATGTCGAAGAGCCAGATTCATTCTGGTGATGGTCAAAGAAAGGGGCGAACGATTACATAAGCTGTAAAGTCTGACAATTAGATCTATTGAGTCAACTTCAGTACTTGGGGCACAATCCGCGCTTGCAACTAAACTCACCTTGAAATCTCGGTCATTTGCAACTCATCATCCCCAACTCAAGTCTGTCGCAAAGGAAAGCTCCTTAACGTCCAATCGATCCAAGGCTTCCTTACTCTCAAGCATATCAGCAAGGACCAAAAGAACTATGCTCCTCAGGCAGTCAGACCCAGCGGACGCAGACCACTACATCTCCGCAGTAGCAATGGGCTCACCAGAGGCAACCCATGACACGACAAACACCACAGCAATCCCACGGGCCGACCTGCTAGACGACGTCTTCGGGTCCGACGGCGAGGACCACCACTCGCCGGCTTTCTTCGAGGGCGGAGAGGTGGATCACCACGACGGCGGCGGCGACGACATGGACGACTATGAACCGCAGATCCAGTCCGTGCGCGGCCACCCCTCGGACGTGCGCCGCCTGCGCCAGGAGCACAAGACGGCCGGCTACCGCGAGGGCATCACCGCGGCCAAGGCGACGAGCATCCAGGCCGGCTTCGACGAGGGCTTCGGGCTGGGGGCCACCATCGGCCTGAGGGCGGGGTACCTCCTCGGCGTGCTGGAGGGCGCCGCCGCCGCCGCCGCTACCCTCGCTGTCCCGCTGCCGGGCAGGTCGTCGCTCACCGGCGCTGCTGACCGGGAGAGGGCGGCACCGGGGCCGGCGGCGGCGGCGAAGCAGGTCCTCTCCGATGCGAGGGCGGAGCTTGACCTGAGGTCCGTCTTCGGCCCGGAGTACTGGAACCCGGACGGGACGTGGAAGTACGAGGTCGTGGTGGGAGAGGGGGACGAGGTCCTGTTCTCGCACGTGGCCGAGGCGCACCCGCTCATGAGGAAGTGGGTCTCGGTTGTGGAGGGTGAGATGCGGAGGTGGGGGCTGGAGGAGCAGTTGCCGATCCTGCAGCGACGGGATGAGGAGGAGGAAGGGGAGGGGGAGGCTGTGGCGAGGGTACCCAAGCCGGTTGTGGTGGCTGCTCAGGGCCAGGCTGATGCCAAGGCTCCGGGCGGTGCGCTGAGCTGGTGAGGTTGAAGGTGGTCCATGTGATTTGCATCAGCGCCGTGGAGAGCCTTACCTGTGCAGGGAGGGCCCTCTCGAAAGCTGCGATGCGGTCTTCATCTCTCGACCGGGAAGCATGGTTCAGTCAAGCCTGGCCTTGGACGGGCGAGATGGAAGGCGAGATCGAGACCGAAGTCTGCCATGGGCGATTCGAGTCGAGATTCGAGTCGAGGCTCGAGTGGATGAGACAATAGAGGGACAACATCACAAGGTAAGTAAGTCTCTAAGTAGATTGTGCCGCCCCCCTCTCATACTTCCGGCTCGTGTTCGAGGGTTCTTACTGATTCTGGCCTACTGCAGATGATACATCAGCGGCACATGGAGGTATTCCCGGCAACGCAGGGTGCCAAGACGCTGACGGGACATAAAAGGGAAGACGCTTCAGGCATCATTCCACCCCCCCACAACTTCCAGCAGTACAAATGATGACTGTGTCTTCCCCTCCCCAAGAATACTGACCCTTCTCAAGGCAGCCGAGGATCTTGTGGAATGGAGTCCCTCCCAATCTTCTATCCAATCTGAGCCCTTGTGGAAGGTGCCACCAGGTCATCTGGGCATCCCTGGGAGATGTTCTAAGTGCCTAAGTGTAGGTACTTTGAGTATCTCAACCTTGGAAGGGTCACACCTTGGAAGGGTCACGGAGGGCACAGCTTACACTTACCCCGCCCTGACAGTTGAAGACCCGATCCAGGCCCTGGGGGTTTCAGTACAGGGGAACCATAATAACCTTAGAAATAAAGATTGATATATTCTACACTACCTACATACTCAGTACCCATGACGGCCCACCTCAGACACTCACATCAATGATGTGCATTCTGTCGTTTATTGCGGGGATTACATCGAACCACACAAGATTGAATGCCAGACCACATATTCTAGACGCATCTATCCAGCCATTCATTGCTGGTCTCTAATCTGCAAGGCTCTTCTATCTGCCATGGACTGAGAAGACTTTCTACTACCTGGGTACACAGCCATTCGCACTGCCTAGGGGTGCATAAACACACAACAAAGAGTCATCATCTTCCACATCGCCCGCGCAACTCTCGTCCACCACATTCACCACCTACCTACCTACCTACCTCCCCTCCAACACCTATGGCTCCAGCGGCGCAAAAGACACTGGTGGGGGACCTGCCCTCAGCGGCTGCAAGCCCACAGGTCTATGGTGCGCATTCCCCTTTCTCTTTCTTTCATCGCGCGATGGGGTCTCACAGGCAGACAGTTCCATGCTGACCATCTCAAACAGGCCACACCCATCCCTCCCACCACTACCAGAGCCCCTTCCAGACAGTGGACTTACGAGGACAGCACAGCAGCATACCAAAGTCCATATCGCACTTCATCTCAAGCCAACTTCTCAGACCCTTCAAGCATTGTCAAGTTCATCCAGCGCCGAGGGTCCTCCTCATCCTCGCGTACCTGGTCGCCTTCCTCGGACTGGTGCTGTTCCTCCGCGGCGCGGCGAAGGCGCGCATGGCTGCCCTGCTGCAGCGGCGCAGACGCTCGCCTGTCGGCCAGGGTCTCCCCGGGGTCGACGACGAGAAGGTCGTGGGCAGCGGCGGTGACGATGACGAAAAGCGGGATCGGGCTGTGTGGCTCCTGGGGGGTGACGGCGGTGATCTGTCCGCCGGCGTGTATTGGGGAGGAGGAGGAGGAGGAGGAGAGGCGGAGGGCAGGAACGAGCCTGAAAAGGAGGACAATGATGATGACGACGACGACTACGGACTACCCGAGTATCTCCCCGGCCATCTGCGGGTGTACGGATGTAGGCCCTGGGATGGGTGATGTCCCGGCGGTGCTGCTTTACGCCCCCAAGGATCACCAAGAGACGGGGAGGATCAAGGGGATGTTGTTTCGATAAGTTCCATTTCGAGCCTCTTTTGCTCAGATACCCCAGGCTTTCTTGATATTGGAGGGACGGCCACTATTAGCTTACGACTTGATGATCCAATGAGGACATTTCTGACGACTGGTGGAGGATAACGACGGAATGCCTTCGGAATGCAGAGAAGGAAATGGATGGACATGATTATTATACCCCCTTGTAACCACATAGAGATCTGAGAATTCAGCATGCTCGAAAACATCTACAGTATTACCCTTCGAACGTCAATGAGACTAACCAGACGTAGTGAATACTCAGGTCAATCTCAACCGCCTACGATCCCGCCGGAATATGGAGTCAAGCCTGACGCGTGCGTACAGAACAACGACCTGGTCTCAAAATGGATATATTCAGGCACTATATCAATAGGCCGCAGAGGAGCCCTTCTCAACCAACCCCCATGATCACACAACTTCCTCGCAATCCCACACCAACGTACACATAAAAGAGCCATCCCACCACGAAGTAAAACCCATCAACCGAACTTCTTCTCAAACCTCTTCAGCACACTATTCACCCCCTTCTCGAACTTGCCCGCGTTCGCCTCCAGCCGGCCCCTGACCTCCTTTCTCGGCTGGTACTTGACCGCCTGCTCCCCCTCCGTCGGCCTGTACGCCTGCTGGTGGATGCTGTATTCGCTGGGGCCGTGGCCGCCGCCCTGCTGCGTCGCGTACGTGTAGTTCGAGAACCCGCCGGGCGGGGGACCCGGTATGCCGGGGCTGGCCAGGGGAGGCGGCGGTGGCGTGGGCGTGTGCATGCTGTGCGATATGCCGGGCACCGGCCCGATCGGTTGTTGCTGTGGCGGTGGTTGTGTGTGGGACTGGGGAGGCGGCGAGAAGCCCGGGCTGGCTGGGAACTGTCCGGTACCAAAGGGGCTCTGCAGCCCAGGGGACGGTAGGCCGTTGACAGGCATGGTCGCCGCGCGCGCGATCCCGGGGTGACTTAGCTGCCCGAAGCTCGGAGGCGGCACGAAACCCGGGCTCTGGACCGGTGGGGCGGGGAAGTTTGGTGCGCCGGGCTGGGGGAAATACTGCGGTGGTGGAACACCCGGGCTCAGAGGGCTCAAGCCCTGAGGCAAGCCAGACACCAGACCCGGCGAGAAGGGTGTGTCGGCGTCCTGCACGAGGCGCGCGTGTAGAGGGTGAAGGTCGCCATCCTCAGGCGGGGGCGTCTTCTCGCGGTGCCGGATCTGTTCGGGCGCTGCGGGCGCGGCGGGGTTGTAAGGCATTGGGGCGAAGCTGGCTGGGGAAGATGCCGAGTTGGAGTCCTCATCATGCCCGGCGGAGACGGCAGATATCGGAGGTGGAGCGAAGGATGGGATGTTGCCGTTGCTGGCGTTGGTCTGCGGTGGAGGCGGTGGAATCTTGGACTCAGATAATGCTACATCCTCTAGCCTCTGAACAAGGGGATTTATCTGGGCATGATGGTGTTGCTGCTCATGTCGTGGTGGTGGACCCGGCTCGTCTTGCACGTCGACTTGGTTGGGAGGAAGGACGCGCCGGATGCCGTTGACGAAGGAGAGGGCATCTTGCTGTGTCCAGAAGTAGATGTCGAGGGTGTGGAGTTTGTAGTGGTATTTGTTCTCGTTCCGGGGGTCGTAATGAGGCAGGTGCCATTCTTCATAACCTTCTACCTCCCCCACCGTCAGGCTGACCATACAGTGTTGTCTATAAGAGTAGGTGACATGGACTCTGTCCAGGACTGTTCGGATGCCGAAGTCGGTCGGGTCAGCTCAATCTCACTGCATGCCCAAGGGGACCCTGAGGGGCGGGGCGCTCACAGCCGTCAAATGCATCCTGTTTATCGGCTCCGGGATGGTTTGCGACCTCTATGCGCGCCCTCCCATCATGCGCATTCTCGAACAGGTAGACATATGATCCCTTGTCAAATCGGTGGTGTGGAGGGTCGTCAGATGGTGGGCCATAAAAATAATGTATGTCGCCGAAACTTCGCAAGTTACAGTTAGCCACGCTGCGCACAGCATTCATCTCACTTGGGAGTCGGGGGTTGGAACATGACTGCCGTCCTTGCGCATACATACAGCGTAGCTACGTTCTCTTCGCCTGGCCGGAGAGCCATGGTTTCGCGGGGGAGGAGCTCAGCTAGGAGGCTCCAGAAAGAGGATGGTATAGTGTGAATAGTTGTAGGTAGATAGAGAGCAGGCTTGCTAGACAGGCAAGACTGAAGATTGACAAGACTGAAAATAACAGCGATTGACAGGAAATGTCACGAGAGGAAGTAAGACGAAATCTCAAAACTTCATCTTCGAAATAGAGAAATAAATAAATAAATACTTACACACCCACCTCTGCGGGACGTCACCTTTTGGGCGCTGCTTGGGCCCCTCCTCAAGCGAAGAGCGGGACGAGGATGCAAGCACTAACAGGCATGTGCAACTCTAATCTTCAAATCAACGTCGTCTTCACCTGAGAGAAGCCATGTCGATCCCGGTACCGACATTTGAAGGATGCACCAGACTGGCAGACTGGCCGCTACTTGAGGTTGCTCGGCGCTTAGCAGTGCTCATCCGGAGGAGACACTGCGTGATGGTTGGCCAATGGCGGCGAGTGGGGTTTTGTGACCGTGTGAGTGTGAACAAGACTTAGAGTCAGACAGGGTTGGGAGAGACACCTCGGGAGGCCGAGTTGTTGGTTGAGATGAGATTCAAATGGAGATTCCAACTGTGACAGTGAACAAGTGGATGACCATGACCTTCCAAGGTTGAGTAATTGATGGAGGGGAACCCTGAAGGATCCAAGCAACAGCAGGGGTTTAGGTTACTACCGGTACACCGGTACAGTAGACGACTACCCGTCGACCGTAGGTATCTACAGCGCTACCAGGGTGGTGGTTAGTTGACTGCAGACCCCCCGACCACCCCCAAACCGATCCCTCCTCCACCCCCGGGAATAAAGTTGGTCTGTGCGCCCGCGGCACTGGCTGCTGGCTGGCAACCGTCCGAAATTTTGAAGCTCGGCTTTGGCGATCGAAGGATAATGACCCGCCGCCATTGACCTATGTACGATACCGGAGAAGAGTAGTAAACCACATTCGAAAAGCAGACCAGCCCGTATTTTCTGGACGCGGCTTGAGGAGACCCTATCAAGAGGTGAGACCACCTCCATCCCCATAGCTGTTCCATCGTGTATACAGAGAGTTTCCTAACAAGAACTCCCCCATCAGCCCTTCCTATCAGTGACCGACCCGGACGCCCCGTCGCAAACCCCGTCCGACCGTCATCACCTACGCGCAAGCGAGCGAGGCCCGGCCGGAACCAGATATACCACATAGCCCGCCAGAGGGGGAGACTCTCTCTTCTCACCCTTGACCGAGCAAGAGCGCACACCCTCTCGCCGAAATACTCCCGGTCCCCGACGACGACCACCACCACCACCAAAACCCCCCAGATTAAAACACCACACACAACCGCGAAGATGGGCATCCTGAACATAACAAACGCCTGCGCCCACCTGCAGAACTCGTCCCGCGCGCGCCTGGGCCTGACCTCCCTCCCCAACACGAAATACAACCTCCTCTTCCTCCTGGCCCTCCACCGGTCCGGCCTCGTGTCCAGCGTGACCCGCGCGGGGCCCCAGCCCCCGGCCCCCGAGGAGCTCCTCACCGCCGTGCCCGAGCCCGTCACCTCCCGGAACGTCGCCACGAGGCGGCTCTGGGTCGGGCTGAAGTACGTCGACAACGAGCCCGTCATGCGCAACGTCCAGGGAATCAGCAAGCCCAGCCGCGCCATCAACCTGCAGCTGCCCGGGCTCAGGAGGGTCGCCAGGGGCTTCGAGAGCGGCTACGTCGACGGGCTCAAGATGGGCGAGTGCATGTTCGTCGCCACCGACCAGGGCATACTGGAGGTCAGGGAGGCCCTGGAGAAGAAGGTCGGTGGGCTGGTGCTGGCTCGGATATCGCCCTACTGAGGGGCTGTAGGAGATGTGGGGGTGGAACTTGAGGTGTAGTCGCGGTTGACGGAGCACTGGTTGAAGATGGTGGGGATCTATCTTGCGTTGCGTTTAGATGCAGGATCCTCTAAAGTCCCCATGGATTGGGCAGGCACGGTGGTATCGTGGCCGAGAAGAGTCTCTGGAGTTGGGCACGGTCGAGAAGAGGGCGTATTCACGTCAGACTCGGTGAGAGGGAGCTTGTCTGGTGAAGATATCAAGTTGTGCGCGGTCGACAGAACGACCACAGAAGGATGTAGTTACTGTATCATAAGGATCAAGAACAAGAAAGCACATATATTCCAAAGACGTTGGGCGAGCACACCCTGTACTCGTAGCCGAAACGCGGCATTTGGCATGTAATCATTCTGTCAGAAGAGATACCTAGGTATACTTGAGTTCTACTCTATTTTTTTGCTTTTCCACTCCCAAAATCGTAAAATGCTCCCAAGACAAACAAGCCCATGTACTCCCCGAGGTATCATATGAAATAAGACTCGGCGCTTCCCTAACGTCATGACTTCCATGCAACATGGGCATCGAGAATAGAACACCATGCTGATTTATGTACAATCTTCCTCACCCACTTACATACAGCCTCTCCTCTCGTGCCTGCACTTGCCCGGCCGCCCAGATCACAACCTATCACTGGCAGGCTGCTCAGATTTGACCCCAGTCCTGGGTCCCGCAATAGGCGCAAGCCCCGCGCTCCCTTACTTGTGTTCACCATCAGCCAGAGGTACACCTGCTTCCTCGACATCAGGCTCCTTGGGTAGTCTCGGCGCAGCGGATGCCACAGCCGGAGCAGCATCAGCAAGAAGGGCTTCTGCTTCCTCCTTCTCCTCCAAGATAGTAGGCTGACGCTCAGGCGTCTTGGGAGGTTCAGGAATGGATTCCTTCTCCTTGTTCGTTGACAGGCCACCGCTCTCTGCCTTTTTGGTGACCGACTCCTCCGCAGTGGGTGGTGTCTGTTCCACCACAGGTGATATGTTCTTTGCTGCAGAATAGTCTACCTTTCTGTCGTTCTCGGGACTCGCAGCTGCAGAGGGTGCCGCCGAGGTCGCTCTGGAGGTAGGCTTCCTCGAAGTACCACTCTTCGCGCTTGCCGGCTTCCTGGTCGCTGAAGCTGATCTCCTGGGAGGCGTGACTGGCACCTTGTCGCTCACCTTGTTGGCATATGATTGCGTAGGTCGTGTCATCCTCGCTAGGAAGCTCTCGTCAACTTTTGATTCCTTCTTTGGGACCGGGTGGTCCTTGGCTGGTAACTTTGGCGGAGGGCCGATGCTTGGCCGCTGTCTACCCACCGCGGAAGCTGACCTCCGGACACTTTTGTTGGCATTGCCGGATGTCGTGGAAGTTCGGCTTGTGGGGCGGCCTGTATTCGCATGCGCAGATGGTGGGCCGTTGCCAGAGGTGGCCCTGGACCTGGAGCCAGAGGCTGTGGTGTGGCTGGTAAGGCTTGCGGGTATCTTGGCAGGGCGTGTAGATGATTTTGATCTGGGCTTAGCGAGGCCTTCAGGAGAAACATTGGTTGATGTGAGCTTCTTGGTAGGTCTCTTCTCCGCAGTCTTTTTCTCGGCATTTGGTGTTGTTGATCGACGTGCGGCCGTCTCAGATGGCTTGCCGGCGGGTTTCGATTGCGATGCAGGTGTGGATGACTTGACAGGTTGGGCGTTTGCTGTCTTGCGGGCAGTACCTGCTGCCGGCTTCGTCGCCTTCGTCTTGTCGACGCCATTTAGAATCTTGGTGACCTCGGCACCGCCGCTGGTACCTCGAGTGGCACTCCCACCGGCAGGATCTTTGTTACTCCCTTCGTTGACACCTTCGGAGCCAGTCCCAGCTTCGCTTTGAGCGACGTCAGGAGCAACTTGGCCCTCGCTCGTCTCCCCAATGGGTTCAGGCCTCCTACTGCGGGAATTCCGGAAGCCTTCACTTTCCCTGTCCCTCCCAATACCTTGTTTAATTTGAGGCGATTCCGCAAGGACGGCTTGCTTTCCAGTGTTGGCAATGGCAGCGCCCCCAGGCCCCCCAGGCCCCCCGGGGACGGGGTCTTGAATATCTGAGGGGTTGGTAGTCGTTGTATCCCCTCCGGCAGGTGGATTTCCGGAGTCTTGGGGGGCTGATGAGATGGAGATGGCGGAGGCTGGGCCCCGGATGAATTCAGGTCGACTGGCGGTTGGCGATGAAACATTTGTGCTAGTGTTGTCTAGCTGGACTGAAGACGTTGCTTCGGTGTCACCGCTCAGCTTCCTTCCGGATAGACTGGAGGCTTCACTTGGGTTCCGTTGGAGGCCTATGCGACCGTCCTTCTCGATTGCTACGAAGCTTGTACGGACCTTGGACAGACGACGAGGGGAGTCGGTGCCGGCTGCAAAAGCGAGCGCGTGTTAGTCGATGGACTGGAAGTGGATTATGAGGACGGTGGGCGAGCAGGATATGGATATGAATTGTGTGCAGATAGGTCTTAGGTGCTTGAAACTCGAGGGTTATTCATGAAGTTGAGAGGTTGTAGCAAGTATAGAGATGAAAGAACAACAACAACAAAGAGAAAAGGACTCGTACCCGAAGACTCTCCAGGAGATCGACCTCGATCCGGCGGGCTCTCCTGCTTCCTGGACTCAAACATGGCTCGAAGGTTCCTGACGCTCATGTTGGGCGATGTTCAGGAATGAACGACTCGGATGACAAGTTGGGCTGTAGAAGTGAAGAAGAAGAAGTGGAAGAGTGAGGAAGCGCTTGTTGACTTCCAAACCCGACTGAGGCCAGAAGGGGCAGCGCAAACGAGACACAATCTCAGAGTCGAAGTGGGCAGGTCAGATTGTGGGGGGTGGCCTGGGCGTTTAGTAGCTGGTGGGAAGCCGTCGTGATAATATATCTATATGATCCGGTTCGAGTTGCAATTGCAGTCTGGTGCTTGGCGCGTCCAATGTCCCAGGGAAAGATCCCCCAGGTACAAGTAAAGTCAAGATCAACCCCCTTTCTTTGCCTTGTGACGCGCAGCGGAAGGGCGAGGCGAGGCGAGGGGAGCTCCTGACGCTAGACGCAATGAGCAGGACGCGCTGCCCAGCTACAGAGACGTGCAGCGCAGCTGCCAATGGCAATAACCGTTGCTAATCGTATCACTCCAGTGACGTCTGACTCTCAGAGTCGCGATGCGCGGGCAAGCGTGACCGGAGTCTATGTGTAGGAGTATGAAGTAGAGTGAGTAAGCAAGTGATAGATAGCAGTAGGGATCAGTCAGTATCGCCTTCGTTTCATTTGGTTGGTCGGTTGATCGGTCGGTCAGTCAAGGAAGAACAGGCCACGGTTTGACGAGAGTAGCCAAGGCTGGCGGCAATGCTATGCTTTTATTTGTATTGTGTTACCGGTATTATCATACTATGCAGTCAGTCTGGCAGTTCCGGTAGTCCAGCAGTCTACCAACCATGTCAAGCAAGCCATGTATGAGGCAAATGAAGGAGGAGGGGCCACAAGGTAGGCCCACACAAGGGTCTGTGGCCCTGGTAGCGGATCAATCGCGGATGGGCTGTGACGGGTTCGCGTGAAACAGAAGTCATGGCGGGTCTGCAGCAGGCTGAGTTCGACACGGTGCTGCACAGCGATAGGATCTGATACGGCAGGCTGGGTAGGATACCTCCTTCGGAGCGGGTATGATATAATTGATCCGCATGCGCCTCTGCCCCTCTGCCGAATGAGCTCGGTGCCAGAGGAGTGTAGTGTAGATCCGAGAAGGCAAAAAAGAGAGGCTGTGATGATGTCTTAAATTAGAATAGATTCTGCTTTATTGAGGAGAGATGATGGTCTCGACTCTGGGTCTCTGGGTCTGTTTATGAGGCGGCCTGTTACTATTAGTATCATATGACTATCACCAACCACCACACTACCTTCTCGACGGCCATCTGATTTAGCCGGATGTAAATGATATAATATCTACCAACGGGATAGTTCGACAAGTTATATGAGCATCACCATGGAGCTAGGATCATGTTCTCCAGCTACAGCTAGGCTTGGATACCCCGAGCCATGGTTGACTGACTATCAATCAAGAGCAACGACCTTACATAGTACGACTAGTCTTGTCAGACGGCAGATCATGTGTCAGGAATGGCCTTGTCGTTAGAAGTAGACCCTCCTGATCCTCTGCTATTGTGCAGTCTGTGTTAGCAGTCAGCCCAGCGGTGGCGGTCCGACCCCGGACTCGCGCGGCCCCACGTCAAGAGATTCATAGCTCTGGGGAAGACGAACTTCAAGCTTTTCCCGTTTACCTCTTCCTGCGTGACTCTATCAAGCAGCCTCAGGAGCCAATCTATATCAAAATGGCCGCCAGAACACTCAGGATCGGTAAGCAATGCCCCAAAACCAGCCGCCATCTCGATTAACCACCCCATCTTCTATTTGCTCGTGCTCTACCACCCCACCACTCGACTGATCTAACACCCCACGCTGCACAATAGGCCTTATCCCCGGTGATGGCATCGGCAAGGAAGTCGTCCCCGCCGGCCGCCGCCTCCTCGAGGCCCTCCCCACCTCCCTGGGCCTCAAGTTTTCCTTCGTCGACCTAGAGGCCGGCTTCGAGACCTTCGAGAAGACCGGCGTCGCCCTGCCCGACAAGACGGTCGACACCCTCAAGGCCGAGTGCGACGGCGCCCTCTTCGGCGCCGTCCAGTCCCCCTCCAAGGCCGTCAAGGGCTACTCGAGCCCCATCGTCGCCCTGCGCAAGAGGCTCGACCTGTACGCCAACGTGCGCCCCGTCAAGGGCGTCGCCACCAGCCTGTTCAAGCAGCCCGGCGTGGACATGGTCATCGTGCGCGAGAACACCGAGGACCTGTACGTCAAGGAGGAGAGGACCACCGAGGACGGCCCCGGCGGCCGGCCCGTCGCCGAGGCCATCAAGCGCATCACGGGCCGCGCGTCCTACCGCATCGCCGCCATGGCCGGCCAGATCGCCGAGAGGAGGCAGAAGATGCGCGACGCCGGCGCGAGCAGCATCCACCGGAGCCCCCTCGTCACCGTCGTCCACAAGTCCAACGTCCTGTCGCAGACCGACGGCCTCTTCCGCACCACCGCCCGCGAGGCCCTCGCCGCCACCAGCCCCAACGTCCGCGTCGAGGAGCAGATCGTCGACTCCATGGCCCTCAAGCTCGTCCAGCAGCCCGAGTACTACGACGTCATCGTCGCCCCCAACCTGTACGGCGACATCCTCTCGGACCAGGGCGCCGGCCTCCTCGGCTCCCTGGGCCTGATCCCCTCCGCCAACGTCGGCGACAGCTTCGCCGTCGGCGAGCCCGTCCACGGCAGCGCCCCGGACATCTTCGGCCAGAACAAGGCCAACCCCATCGCCACCCTGCGCAGCGTCGGCGTCATGCTCGAGTTCATGGACCTCGAGCAGGCCGCCGCCAGGATCTACGCCGCCGTCGACGCCACCCTCGCCGCTGGCATCGTCACCCCCGACCTGGGCGGCAAGTACACCACCACCGAGGTCACCGAGGACGTGCTCAAGCGCCTGTAAGCCTGGTGTTGTGTGCTGTGTATTATATCGAGGCTCTAAAACGAGGTGGCACTGTTTCCCACCACATGTGATGGGCGGAAAAAGGGTCAGCATAGGATAGACAAAATGATACCAAGGCGTCGAGACAACCCATTGGACCCCCCCCCCCATATGACTGCATTTGTGCGTCAGTTGATGTAGACGTGCACGCAATGCTACTGTTGAGATGCTCGATGTGTGGAGTTTGGGAGTGGATTGTCTCTTCTTTTATTTTTGATGCATTCTCATCAGTCTATACACTCATCATGACAAACAGCCGGCGAGCTTGGGTTCCTCCGAGCTGCCGCTGCCGTTCCCGACCTGTCTTCTACAGGCCGCAAAATAAAGTACAAGTGCGCGCTGTTCTATATATCTAAACGCGCATCCCAGGTATTGTACAGCTATACATCACATACATGATCGTCTATGCATGAGCTTTGTTGAAGAGACCACGCCTCAAGAGCATGACCAAACATGGCCATCTCAAGGGCAGGAAGTGGTTTACTTCTGGTATTTCTCCTTCTCGTATTTGGCGACGAGTTCCTTCCTGTAGTCGAACTAGTCAGCACATGTTTACATCCTCCAAATGATCTCCAGGACCCTAGGTATGACTTACTGCAACTGAGGTGGAGCCGCGGCGTAGTGGCTGAACTCCATGCCGAACTCTCCCTTGCCCTGAGTGGCGGCGCGCAGGTGCGAACTGAAACCAAACATGGCGTTCAGCGAGCAGTCCGCGACGAGCGTGAAGTCCTCGGGTCCGATCTCCGTGTCGACGATAGTACCACGCTTGTTCATCAGCATGATGATGTTACCCTGGAACTCGTTGGGCGCCGTGATGGTGGTCTTCATCAGGGGCTCGAGGACCACACCACCGGCGTCCTTGAAGGCCTGGCGGAAGGCAGACTGTGTCGCCATCTGGAAGGCATAGTCGGAAGAATCCGTCACGTGGGTGGCACCGTCGTTGACGACGAGCTTGGTTCCGATGACCTTGTGGCCAAGCAGGGGTCCTTTGTCGCATCCCAGCTCGAAACCCTTGCCACAGGCGGCGAGGAACTTGTCGGGGATGGTACCTCCCACGACCTGAGTCTCGAAGTGGTTCTTCTCGGCATGCTCGGGGTTAGGCTCAACGAAACCCATGACACGGGCGAAATCACCAGGACCACCGCTCTGCTTCTTTAGCAGGTAGTCGAAGTCGGCCCGGCGGGTGATGGTCTCTCGGTAGGCGACACGAGGTTGGCCCGTCTCACATTCGACCTTGTACTCACGGCGAAGACGCTCGACGTAAACCTCCAGGTGCAATTCACCCATACCGGAAATGATGGTCTCCTCAGATTCCTCGTCAACCGTCAACCGGAAGGTAGGGTCCTCACGCTGGAATCGGTTCATGGCCTTGGAGAACGGGTCGGCGTCGCTGCTGCGCTTGGGCTTGATGGACAGCGACATGACAGCGTCGGGGACGTACATGGAGCTCATGGTGTAGGGGAGGTTTCCGTCGGTGAAGGTGTCGCCAGATGCGCAGTCGACACCGAACACGGCACAGATCTCTCCGGCTCCAATCTCGGCGACGTCCTCCATCTCGTTGGAGTGCATGCGGACAATGCGGGGAATCCGGACCTTCTTGTTGGTGCGCGAGTTGAACAGGTAGCTGCCCTTCTTGAGCGAACCTTGGTACACGCGGATGTAGGTAAGCTGACCGTAAGGGTTCTCCTCGAGCTTGAAGGCGAGACCGACGAAGGGGAGGGCGTTGTACGGGACAAGGGCGGTAGGCTTCTCTGCCTGGGAGCGATCAAGAGCCATGTTCGTCACATCGGAAGGGTTTGGCAGGTAGTCACAGACGGCGTCGAGCATCGGCTGGATAGCCGTGTCACCCAAAGCGGTACCCATCAGCACAGGAGTGAACTTGAGACCGATGGTGGCCCTCCGGATGGCGGCCTTGATCTGCTCAGGGGTAGGCTCCTTCTCGTCCAGAAACATCTCGGCCATCTCATCATCGACGTCAGCGAGCTTCTCGATGAGCTCCTGGCGCTTCTGCTGGGCAAGTTCCTTGAGTTCTTCCGGGATCTGATCAGAGATCTTGAGGTTGACACCACGGTGACCGTCGTTTCGAATAGAGCGCATGTAGATCAGGTCCACAACACCCTCGAAATCCTTCTCGGAGCCAATGGGGATCTGGACAGCAGCAGCGGGTACCTTAAGCTTGGAGTTGATCTGCTCGACCGCCTTGAAGGGGTTGGAGCCCATACGGTCCATCTTGTTCACGAAGCTGACACGGGGGACGTTGTAGCGTTTCATCTGTCTGTCGACGGTGATGGTCTGACTCTGCACGCCGCTGACGGCGCAGAGAACCATGACAGCACCATCGAGAACACGCAGCGCACGCTCGACCTCAATGGTGAAGTCAACGTGGCCAGGGGTATCGATCAGGTTGAAGTGGTATGTTTCCTTTTGTCCGTTTTCCACTTTCTCCCAGTCACAGAATGTTGCAGCAGATTGAATAGTGATTCCTCGTTCGCGTTCCAGTTCCATAGAGTCCATCTTTGCGCCGACGGCATCGCGACCTCGAACTTCGTGGATCGCCTTGATTCGGCCGGTGTAGAAGAGTACTCGTTCCGTGCATGTCGTTTTACCGCTGTCGATGTGTGCCTACAAATCCACTCAGTCCTCTGTCACAGAATAGCACATGATAAAGGACTATATCATACCGCAATACCAATGTTTCGAACCATAGAGAGACGCTTCTTCTCCTCGGGGCTCATGCGCTCCTTAATGACCTCGGGGGAGAGGTTGGCAGCTTCCTTGGCGGCTCGGAGGCTATAAGACCAAACACATAATCTGGTTAGCCAATATGCCTCTGGTGACAGTGTCCGGGTCCTTCGTATAGACCTACGCTTCCTGTGCCGCGTTCAGGGCAGCACCTCGCTTGAAAGACTGACTGAAATGCCTCGCGCCGTCCAAATGAATCGGCGACTGCCATTGTCGAGGCGCATCAGTGGTTCCTTTACAGCTCAAGCTCAGGAGCCGGGCACCCGGGCTCGAGCTCAATATGCGACCGTCACCGAGGACGGCCACAGCTCTAGAAGCCCTCATCTTCACGGAATCATGGGAAGAAGAGTGGGATAGAGAAGGAATAAACCAGAGTAGGAAAGACGATGCGCACTCCCAACGTTCCGATGGGTGCTATGGATTCCTAAAATTTTCGAGTACCGGCAGGCAACTTTCATGATCGACTGCAGATCTTCTTAACGCTCCGAGTCAGCCCGACCCACCAAAAAGACTTTCATCAATATAGTTTATCCAAAATCTCAGCAAAACATGGAACAAAAGCCTCACACCTATCGGATATGGTGTAATGGTTAACATCGGTGACTCTCATCTTGAGTTCTCACCAGCTCGGGGTTCGATTCCCCGTATCCGAGGCATAATCCAAACTTTTTGCGACGTTTCTTTTTTCCTTCTAGCCTGAATCACCCTCTCCTTTTTACTCCTTATTATGACTTCTATTTTGGCTTTGGCTGCCGACGAAGGATGGATCGTTCACGGCATCACGTCTATGGCTTCAAATATGCGCCAGCACTCGGGCGCCTGCATGTGATTGTACTACAGTGACATCTTGGAGCAATAAGGACCTCGGACCCCGTGATTATACCTACTCAAGTAGGCACATATATGATATCGCAGGTAGGGTTGCAATCGAATATGCAGGTCCCAAGGCGGGTTTTGGGCTACAGGGAAACGTGCCTATGGTTCCTTAATGATCACTGTTATTCCTGGCTTTCAGCTCAAGGTTGTGCAATAACATCCGCCGCACCAAGATGAGGAATAATTGTGATCTGTGTAAGCCACTTATTATGCGTCTTTTCATATTAGCCCGGGCCTGTTCCGGATGGAGACTTCAATGTCATTATGTATTTCATGATCGTTCGTTACGCTGTTGTCGTTGCCCACGGGTACGCATCAGGCATCTTGCAGCCTCCAATTCCTAAAACATAATACCTTCACGTCCCAAAACCACTACACTCTTCATAATATAGTAATACAGGCCAAATTCCTTTTCAAACAGCCGAGGGGCTCGATACAGGTGTGCCAGATCCTTCCAAATGAGTCTCGTCCAGCAGCTCAAACTCATCATTGCTGAATGCTGGTTGGTTCCGTGATTGGACAGAGACAACATTAACAGATGAGTGCGTCGTAAAAACATCCGTAAACCCTTGCCAACGACTACGCAAACCTTTGCTTTCAGCCTGGCCGAAGTGTGCGCCCCTGCCCCTGCCAGGTAAACGGCCGGCTGTGTCATATTGAACCTTGGTTGTATGGCCCTTCCCTGTGAGTTGTCGGATCAAATGAATAATCGCAGGCACTGATGCGCTGATCTATTTTCCAATGTCAGAGTTCAGCACTGGTAACATTGGAACGTATGGGCAACAAATAAACATGTGGGTATGTACTATTGCCACATCAACCTCTGCTATGGACAGAATATCCACATCTACGTATGCGTCTAAATTGGCACCATATTAGTTACCATTATTTTCAAAGTGGGGAGGAGGACATTACATGTGAAATTCGGATATGAGGCCTGTTGTAAGACTACACAGCGAGCAATGCTGATACCGGTAACAAGGAAGCCCGCCATGAAAATGAAAGAGACTATCAACTTCTTCTTGATATTCATCTGTAGAGTCAAACTGCAACATATCTGATAATCAGCTTTCAGTGACAAGAGTGAAGGTGATGAAAACTTACACCTGCGTCACAGGCAATAGGGTGATAACGCCGTCAAGAATGATATTAATGATGGCCGAGGCAGTTACTCTGTTACTGATGCTGAGGCAAGTACCGCTGTACTGCGAGTTCCATCTGTGGAAATAGTAGCCGAAGGGCTGGCAAGAGGCCAGCGATACCACGATGAACACAGTACAGTAGCAAGCTGATATGCCCATTAGGATGTAGGCCTGGATCCGGAAGTTGAAAACGCGAAGATATAGCAGCAAGACGGATGTTTTCAATAGGGAAACCCCGAGAACGTAGATATACTCCTCGGGAAACTCATACTAATCGAGTGAGTCCAGTTAGAAATTGAGTAGGGTGACATGGAACTCAAAGATGCTTACCTTGAGGAACGAGGTGAGTTGGTCCTCTTCAAACATCCAAATATCTTGACCAGCCCCGAAACGCAAAAGAATATGACTGAGAACATTCATCGCCAACGAAAGAATAAGAACAACGAGTATGGTCCAGTCATCCCAACCAATACCGCCGCCGAAGCGTGGCATTCGTGAGGTGAAACGGAGAACCACGGAGATGAATGCAAGCAAGAACAAAGCCCACTGAGACACTATGAGACGACGCGAGGCGTTCCGCACAGGGGAGCCACACATGGCCTCGGAGTATCTCTTGGTGTGCAGTTGATCCATCGTTGAACAACTCGTGGAGATGCAAGGCGAAATCTCAGATGCTATAGAGTCGATGTTGGCACAGATGCAACTGATGTTCGCCGATGTACACATTGACTCGGAGACCGCATCAAGCAGACAAGACGTCTAGTCCAGCATAATGGTAAGCCAATGCGCCAGAGTGCTACGGGTGAGGAAGAGGCAAGAACTAACCGCACACGCCGGCAGCTGACCTGTTTGGGAGTCCAAGGTTCTCAAGTCAACGCTATGGCCGAGGGAAGTCGATGATGCCTGCGAAAGACCAACAGCACCTGCTGTTGTCATCAATGCGACATATCCAAATTCCATGGTCCTAGTATGAGATCTCGTCTTGAGATCGATTCGACTTTTAGAGGATATGATCATGCGAACATAGAGAGGTTTCCCGATGTTTGCGGCCGATCAACTGGTATCGGAAGTACACAGGAGTGGGAAAATGATGGATATTTATTCAAGGCCCGATTGCTACAATATTGACGGCCCCCATATCCCCCCACGAGCTGAATGCAACAGTGAAAAGTCCTTCAGCTGCTTGAGGAGAGCAGTACCTGTCAAGAAGTGCAGCTCGACAAAGCTTTGTGGAAACAACCTCAGTTTGGTGCAACGAGCGACTGTGTCCGGTACGTAGTTCCTGCTCACTGGAGACGAGCACATTCATCGGTCCCTTGAATAATCTATCTATGTACTGTTACTTTCTTGGCTACCTCCAGGTGTGTTGTCTTGAATCTAGCCCCCACATTGCCACGCCCCATGTTGTACAAAACGTCTTAGGAAGATACAGGCATTGATCCCGAACGCTGAAAGGTCAGACTGTATACATAGCTAAAAAGCGATAATGCCTGTCAGCTCAGCCTCAATTGCAGTACTACGTACCTAGGTAGGTGGATACATATATTTCTCCGACAGTACCTACGTACTATACTGTTGGCATGATATACTGTAGGAGGCAGGTGCTCGGGGATCCGAGCTACAGCTATTATTAGGGGGCCGGGGGGCCCCAGATAGTGCGGTGAAACGAATCAATAGAAGTACGGGCCCACGCTCGAACATCTAGGTAGTATGTAATCCGCCCTGTATGTATTTGCTGTAGCCTTACTACCTTAGGATAGAACGTAGCCGGACTCCCATTCTGCATGACTACCTGGGTATGTCTTTCTGCAGTGAACATCACGAGATACCGCTCTGCCCTTCAGTCGTATCTATAAGGTTTATTTGTGTGTATCGTATCTATAAGGTTTATTTGTGTGTATCGTATCTATGGGTAGACGGGTGGCTTACGCTCATGTCTCCAAGTCGAGCCTTGTTCAACCAACGAGGAAGATACCGCCTCCAAACAAGGACACCAACATGGAAACACCAACGACAGCCAATTGCCCTAGTCCTGATGGCGAGACCGTCGTAGAGCCACTGTCCTTCGATTCCTTCGAGCCCTTCGAATCCTTCAAGTCCTTCAAGTCCTCCAAGTCCTCCGTGAACCCGTCTTTTGCTGCATAGGCAGGCTGCGTGAACGTCGAAGTGGCCGTGGCCAGGCTCTGGCTGGGAGCCAGCGTCGCCGAAGGGATCGGGGCACCCTTGCTTGCGAACGCCACGATGTTAGAATCGGTCTCGTTGAAATCTGTCTGAGCCAAGGCGATCTGATTGTTGACCAGGTCATATACCACGTATGCGCTGCGCAGAAATGTGTCCCCAAACAGGTAATAACCACTGCTGCTGCTGGAATTCAAGATGCCAAATTGACAGGCATCCTGACCCTCGTAATCCCCTGAGCTGAACGTCTGCTTCAACCCATCTTCGTCACCCAGGTCGAGTATGAGCTCGTCCATTGTCACATTTATCTTTGGGCCGTTGGGCCCTGCGAACCCGAAGGAGAAATACCCATCACTCTCCCACATGCTGCAGGGGATCACGGGTCCAAGCTCTGAAATGTACACTGCGCCGACTTCCTTCCAGATCTCTTCTGCGAGATCAGTTGGAACGAAGGTGGCTGCTGTACCAGAGTCCAAGACGACTTGAATGGGGAACTGTGTCGAAGTCAACTCGTCAGTACCAGAAGAGCTGGTAGCGTGCAACGACGTGAGCGTCACTTGGAAATCAGTATACACCCCAAGGATGTTTGGACTGATGTCGATCTTGGTCAAGTCGCCCGTATACTTCTTCGTGTCTATGCCACCGAAGAGAATGCTACCGGTGTTCGAGTCGAGGTCGTTCAGCCATAGACTGTACGCATTCGTTGCGATCAGCCCTTGATCCATCATCGCTTGTGGTAAGTTGACATATTGAGCCGAGTACGTATTTTCATTGTTGACGATAGCCTCAGCCGTTGTGTATCCCACTCCGATGAGACCGGCGGCAATGGTGGTGTTTATCCCAAGACCCATGGTCAAGTTGGAGACATTGGCGCCTGCAATGACAAATGCATCTGTGAAATAATCGCCCTTGGAATAAGTCCCATCGACATATGAGATATCAAACTCGTCTTTCCCAACGACTTCATAGGTGGTTGAGTTGCTGGGATCAACTGCAGTCATCAAGGCAATCAGTCAACCAGTCTCAGCAAGTGCCAGGCCCGCTCATTGGGGGTTCCAGGAAACGTACATGTGCCCAGGGAACAATCCTCCTCCTCGCAGACATTAGCGGAATACCACGGCACCCAGACATCGCTGCTGCCAGTATCAAGCTGCAAGGTTACTTCCTGAGGAGGCGTTCCTATAGTGCAGGTTGCGAAGTAACCGTAGAAATCCAGATCATTGTCGATGGTCGCCGAGAATGTACTTGTCGCACGCTTGCCCAATTTCGACTTGGATTGGTGCTTCCGTATGTCCCATTGCACAGTCCCACCTGCATTCGCGATTGGTGCAAGGAGGAAGCCGACAGCGACGGCAAATGAAGCCAGTCCCATCATGGGTATGGTTTTCAAGGATGAAATAGACTGCGCTGCTCTGTAGACTGCGACCGCAAGCCTCGGTGGGTGTACTGAACTTGTGCAGAAAGCAGATAGAAATAATCAACAGGCTCGAGGTCCTTCAGAGACTGGACCCTTGGTTGTGCTCAAATATGAAGTCAAATATAGCCCGCAACGACCCGACTGAGTTGGGAAAGTACAAGAGGCCAAGTGAGAAAGGCGTCAAAGCCGTTCGCAAAGATACCGATGAAGCTGGAGGACATCCGAAGCAAAGCAGAAGCAGGACCAGAGAATATATTTGTAGCAAGATAATCAAAAGTACAGCAGACAAAATGCAGGGTACTTGTGCGCAAACCCGGTGGAAGACCAACGCGCTGAAGCAGGCACGATGGCATCCATGGATGGATGCCTTGCTCTTTGCTGGGGCAGCTGAGTGACTTCTGGGGCAACTCAACACTGCCGCCTTGCCGTTGTCAGCATTCGCGATGGGCTATTGGGCTGAACCCTGATCATAGGATCAGTTGTGGGGTCACCAGCGTACATATCTATGTAGTCAACAGGGGCCCAACTGCTTGCTCGATCTGTTTCCCAACCTTGGTAAGTTGCTGCAGGCTGACTGTCCAGGTGCTGTGGAGTTTTGCAAAGCAGAGAAAATAATGAATATTTTTTGGGATCCAAGGATACAACAGTCATCGAGTCCCTGGAGTCGTACAAGCAGGCGAAGATTGTTGATTCAAGCGATTCGGCTGCATCCGATGGTCACCCTGCTTTCTTCAGGCAGTGAGCATTCACAGGCTGAGCTGGCGATCGTCCGGTCCGGTTCCAACGGCAACTCCACACTTGGTTGAGTTGGTATTCTTCAGCAATCCTTCCGACGAAGAGAAACTACGGTCTGTTAGAGCCAACAATTCATTCGCGATGGTGCCAACAGCTATCAGCCGCAATGGTGCCAAGCAGAACTGTGGATCGTGTCCGGCATACAACTCATCAAAAAAGCCTCCCATCCACAAATTCCCCGAGCGCCCTCAACGCCTCGCGGAGTACCTCCGTCTCACAGACGTATCCGATCCTCACGAAACCCTTGAAGTCCTCGTTGTGACCAAAGCATTTCGAGCCTGGCAGGAACATGACTTTCGTCTCGCGTAATGCGCTCAAGCAGAATGCTACATCCTCCACCGGTCTTCCTTCGTGCGTAAACTGGACAAATGCTGTCGTTCCTGCAGTTGGCTTTGTCCACTTGCATATTGCATGATGTTTGATCACGAACTTGTCCAGCAAGTCCAGGTTCGTCCTTGCCAAACCCAGGTTTCTCTGAGAAAGCGCGGGCCGCACCGAGGACGAGAGGGCATAGCTTGCGACCTGATCATCCAGTTGTGAGACAGCAATGGTGGTGTAGTCACGAGCGTTAGCCGCGGCTTCGATGATGCCCTCATCTCTGGAGGCAATCCAGCCTAGCCTGAGGCCTGCGAGTGACCAAGCCTTGGACATGGACCCTGTCGAGATGGTCTTGTCGTAGCCAAAGGAGAGAATCGATGGTGGCATGTCCACCCCGGTTGGGAGGCTGTGATATAGTGGGCTGTACACTTCATCACATAGGATAATTATCCCGCGGGCCTTGGCGAATTCGACAATGGAGCTGAGCACAGCCCTTGGAATTGTCGACCCAGTTGGATTGTTCGGATTGTTGAGGACGATCATCTTCGTGTGGTCTTTCACGAGGGATTCAAGCTCGCTGACGTCCGGTACGTAGCCGTTTTCCTTTCTCAACCTCCAGAAAGTCACTTCGGCCCCTAGGCTCTGCGGAACTCCATAGAGTTGCTGGTAGGCTGGGTAGACACAAATTGCGTGGTCGCCAGGCCCAAGTAGAGTATAGAAGAGGAGAAAGTTCGCGACGATGGCCCCCTGCGTGATGAGAACACTGTTGAATGGCAGGGACTCAGGGGCGCACCTCTCGTAAAGGGATGCTACCCGCTCGCGCAGTGTGCTTGAACCGCGAATGGCTCCGTAACTGAGTTTCGTTGAGAGGCGCAGCGGTTGAGGACCAGCCTCATCCGCGGATATGGCAGTCAGGTCATCAATGGAAATGGGGGCAGCACAAGTCTCAGCAATGTTTAGAACGCCGGGCGTGTTCTCATACCTTCAAGGACGTTAGTATTGGGGAAGTGAGGGAATTGGGACAACACTCACTCGTCCATCCATTGCTCCACTGCAAAAGGCTCGATCTTGACCATTTCTACAGCTTTCCTATGTTCTAGAGTTTTGTACACTCTAAGAGGCCCAAGGAAACCGTTGAACAAAGAACATTGAGATCGCTATAATACATCGGATGAGACGTAAGTGCGCAGATGCGCATGCGTTGATGGACGTGAGATACACTTAGAAACATTACGGAAGCAAGTATAAGATACCGTGGGAACCTTGGGCGAGTTGGCTAGGGTGATGTTTAGACTATAGCATCTATCGCTATAGGTATCGCGTGTGTGGCGTTGAGACATGCATTAACGCCATTGCGCTCTTGAAGACACGGGGTTCCTTTATTGGAAGTTGAAGGAGTATGCGCTGCTCTGACTGGAGTACGTGAATCAATTCAAACCTACCACGCTGGCCACGGAGCCCTGGAAGACCTCGTCTTGTCAACTTTGGAACATCAGTTTATAACGACCGGACTTCGAGTGGGAAACCAGTCCAGCGAGTACCTGCCTAAGTGGATAAGTACCGAGTTACTTGGCATTTTGTCAAGTAACCTTGGAAGTTAGTTGATCCAGGAACCCCGGCACTCGGTCATTCAGTGGGCCTGAGCTTCCTGGGGAGCCGCTGGCGTGCTATGACCGTGCTGCCGTCACAGTGGGCATTGTGGGCATTGTGGGCAGTGTGGGCAGTGTGGGGTAGTGCACCGAATCACAGGCACACCTGGGCATCTAAGCACCGGCCCGGGGGCCTGCTTGCTGTACCTGGAGTTGCTGCTTGGACCTGCATCAGTGCATCAGTGCATCTGAGTGGCGGGCTGGCAGGCAGGTTCTCGCTCGGCGCTCATCTGCTTCTACGTCCTGCATATCACTCACTCCACACACCCAAGGACAGCTTGAGACTCTTCAAACTCACGCCATCAAGAGTCCTGTCCATCTCGAAAAATGGCATCGCGGTCAGCCCGCGCCTTCGTTCTCGGGGCCTTTGCGCTGACGATGACGAGTGTGGCAGCCGCTTCCCAGAACTACTCGTCGTCATCACCCGACATTGATGCATTACGTGCGCAGCTCGCTCTGATGGGCGACCGTCCCAACGAATGTCCACCATGGTGCGTAACTCTCTCCGGCTCCTTACCGCATGCTTCAACTTCTGTGATAAGCTGACATGTTCATTTCTGCAGCTTCAACTGTCTCCTTCCCGCCTTTACTTGTGGTCAATATGCCGAATGTAACACGTTCAACGGACAGTGCTCGTGTCCCGACGGCTTTGGCGGCGCGGACTGTATCGAGCCTCGTATGTCTCCAAACAGACAATAGATCCCCACTTCACGTACGCTGACACGAATCTAGTTTGCGGCTCCCTTGCCCGAGGCAATGAGCACCGACCGATACGCGACGGCAAAGACTGCGAGTGCGACGAAGGCTGGTCTGGCTTGAACTGCAATCTGTGTACCGAAGACAAGGCCTGTGACTCTCTGATGGAGTCCGAAGAGGGGGGCGTCTGCTACCAGATGGGAAATGTTCTCAAGAATAACTATCAGATGTGCGACGTTACCAACGAGAAGATCCGCGAACTATTAGGCGAACAGATCCCACAAGTCACGTTTACCTGCGATGCGCGCGATTCTCCCACTGCCCGCTGCGACTTCCAGTTCTGGGTCGACCGAAGAGAGTCTTTCTACTGCACCCTTGATGAATGCGAATCTACCTACGATTTCAGCGACGCTTCCCAGAATAAGACCTCATACAGCTGCAAGACCGTCGAGTGCTCGTGCATACCTGACCGGATGCTCTGTGGCGAGAACGGCTCGGTTGACATCACGGACTTCCTGACCGAAGAAATCAAGGGTCCTGGATCGTTCAAGTGCGCGCGAACCAACGGAGGCGTGAATAAGTGCAGCTTCGAGGAACCGGCCATGAACGAGTTGATCAACCAGTTGTTTGGCGATGCTAGCATCACCCTTACCTGCCGGTCTGGCGAGTGTGTGCATTTCTCTGAGCTGCCTGATTATGTACCGCCTGTGCCGAAGATAAATACGCCGCTCATAGCCGGCGTCATCGCTGGCAGCGCACTCTTCCTCGTCCTGATAATCGTCCTTACTTGGTACCTGTCACGGCGCTCCTTCAGATACGGCCCTATCCAACTGGATGACTCTGATGATGAAGCGCTCAAGCTAATGGCAAACCACAAGCCTGCTTCACTTCAGTTCGAAGACGTGTCGTACGTCCTCAACGGGAAACAGATCCTCAGCTCTATCCGGGGCGTGGCACATCCTGGGGAGCTCACGGCTATTATGGGGGCTTCCGGTGCCGGCAAGACAACCTTTTTGGATATCCTTGCTCGAAAGAACAAGAGGGGCGCGGTCAACGGTGAATTCTACGTCAACGGCGAGAAGGTCACTGATATCGACTTCAAAGCCGTGGTTGGATTTGTTGACCAAGAAGATACCATGCTGGCAACCTTGACAGTCCATGAGACCATCTTGAACAGTGCCTTGCTGCGGCTACCCCGTGACATGACACGAGCTGCCAAGGAGCAGAGAGTCACCGAGGTCGAGAAGCAACTCGGAATCTATCACATCAAGGACTCCTTGATTGGTTCTGAGGAGGGCAAGGGTCGTGGGATCTCTGGCGGTGAAAAGCGCCGAGTTGGCATCGCCTGCGAACTGGTCACTAGCCCATCCATCCTGTTTCTCGACGAACCTACCAGCGGTCTGGACGCATACAATGCGTTCAATGTCATCGAGTGTCTTGTTACGTTGGCCAAGGACTTCAAGCGCACTGTCATCTTCACCATCCACCAGCCTCGGTCAAACATTGTTGCCCTTTTTGATCGGCTCGTTCTCCTAGCCCAGGGTAGACCCGTCTATTCTGGCCCCTTTGCTCAGTGCCAGGACTACTTTGATCACATCGGCTACCCGTGTCCTCCTGGGTTCAATATTGCCGATTACCTCGTCGACCTGACCATGCACGTGGGCAGCACGACCAGTTTCGACGACGGCACCATATCGGCGGATGCGGTCAGTGTCGGGCCGAGCAGTACTAGAGCTGTCAAGTCCATTGCTAGCATCTCGAACGTCAGCATTGGGGAGGAGAGCGGAGTCGAGGCCTCGTCCTCTAGGCCCAAGAACAAGCGCCGGGACTCAGTCAGGGCCAAGCAAGAACGGGAGCTCTTCACACGCCGTAAAACGAACGTGGACGCCGCATCGTCCGATGGAGAAGCAGAAGCCGGCGCATACAAACTACACAGACAGAGACCGGGCCTTGTCCCGCCCCAGATCATTGAAGACCCACATGATCTCCCTCCTGCTGCGGCTGGCGGTACGGACCTCGACATCCTTGTCAACTCGTTTGCCGAATCCGACATCTCTGGCACCATGCATGATGAGATCCAACACGCAGTCGCCGGTGCCCAGAGTGCCAACGGTCGCAACGCGAATGGCTACAGTGTCGATGGTCCAAACATCAACATCAGCGGTGTTGGCAAGGGATACGCACGTATTGGATACTTGCGACAGTTTGTCATTCTATCTCAACGCACCTGGAAGAACCTGTACCGCAATCCGCTCTTGATGTTGACGCACTATGCGATTGCTATCCTCCTTGGAGTTCTTTCCGGTTATCTCTTCTATGGACTGACCTCAGACATTCCCGGATTCCAGAACAGATTGGGCCTGTTCTTCTTCGTCCTGGCGCTGTTCGGATTCAGTACCTTGACCAGTCTGAATGTGTTCTCAGCGGAAAGGCTTCTCTTCACGAGAGAGCGTGCGAACGGTTACTACTCTCCGATCACATATTTTGCCTCCAAGGTGCTGTTTGACATCATTCCACTTCGAATCATCCCACCGATACTCATGGGTATCATCATCTACCCAATGACTGGCCTCAAGGCTGACGCGGCCCACTTCTTTGTCTTCTTGCTCGTGCTGGTCTTGTTCAACCTCGCGGCTGCCTCCATCTGTCTATTTATTGGCATTGTCTGCAGGGACAGCAGCGTCGCAAACTTGATTGGCAGCTTGGTGATGCTCTTCAGTCTCCTATTTGCTGGTCTTCTCCTAAACCAGGACAAGATACCGGATGGAGCTAAATGGCTGCAGTGGCTATCGATCTTCCACTATGCATTTGAGTCGCTCATCGTGAACGAGGTCAGTAAACTGACACTCGTTGACAAGAAGTACGGATTGGACATCACCGTACCTGGCGCCGCAATTCTGAGCTCTTTTGGCTTTGATAACGGCGCAATGTGGAAGGATATTGCCTGCTTGGGTGTTTACGCCGCAATATTCGTTGTACTCGCATACGGAGCTATGCACATCCTCCTAGTTGAGAGGCGGTAACAATGTGGAGGAGGACGGACGAAGAAGGTGACGGTATATATGTGTTTGTGTGAGTTATGTGAGCGTTCGGTGCACATGGGCCTGATTTACTGCAGAGACGGGGTACAATCGCTGCTTATTCCCTGGATACATAACTGGATTACGCGCCCACGAGGGGTATCGTACGCATAAAACCTGTGCGTCAATGTGCCATACGAAGTTCTCCAGTCACAACTGATATTCTCTTGTGTACATCGTTGTTGCAATACTTGCTCGACACTCTGCTATGATACAGCCCAGCCCTATGGGTGTGCGTCTTTTCGTAACGCTGGCCTATGTGCTTCGCTTTCAATTCCTCTTCGAAGAAGAGCCAGCGGACATGGCGCCGCCAGTGAGCTCTCCCGCCACGATTCTCTGCCGCAACGTCGTCTCGCTGGCCTCGCTCCTGTGGTAGTCGATGGCCACAGTGCTCGTGCCCTTCAAGCTGGCGAACATGGACCGCACCGTGATGGGCGGGCCGTGCGCGTCCCACACGTTCTCGGCATCGGGGATGGCGAACTGCTTGCCGTAGGCCTTGAAGTAGTTCTCGCTGAAGACCTCCTCCACCTTCTTGGACAGCTCATCCTCGCTCACGATGAAGTTGCCCGCCTCCACGTACAGCCTCTGCAGCGCGTCCTTCCTCGATTCCGACTTGGCCTGGTACATGGCCTCCGTCCGCGCCTTGGACTCCAGCTGCCGCTCATTGTACTCCGGATCCCTGATCACCTTCGTCTCGAGCGTGTGCTGCGTGATCGTGCCCCGCGTGTAGATGTCGTCCAGCCCCTCGGGCGCGTTGGCGGCCATCAGGTTGCGGAGGCGGTGCTCCTCGGCGCGGCCCTTGGCCCGGCTCTCCCGCGTCTGCTTGCGCTGCCACAGGCTGCTGATACCGGCGGCCAGGGCCTGCCGCCTCGACTCGGCCATGAGCCGCTTCCATGCCGCCTTCTCGGAGCGGGGCGCCTCGCCGGCCAGCTCGGCCTTGGACTTGGGGACGGTCTGGTCGACGAAGTCGGGCTGGACCTTGTGGCTGCCGTTGTTGCGACGGTGGAAGATCTCGCGCGGTACGGGCAGGACACCCTTTACTGGTGGGCGCTTGTCCTCGGAGGACTGCGGCGGGTCGGGGAGGTTGATGAAGCGCGGGGACTCCGGGGGGATGTCGACCTCTAGGCGGGGAGCTGTGGTGCTGAAGGTCCGGAGGGCGGCGGATGGGATGCTCGAGGATAATGAGCGCAGAGGCGCCCTAGGTAATGAAGGCGGCATATTGTATTTGTGTAGACCGTGTCTGTCTTCTGGTGGGAGAGACACGATACTTTGCCCGTCTGGATTGGGTCGTTCGAGTCGAGTTTCGGAACCGTCCTGCCCCCCTTGTTAAACAGCTCGATCAATCGCGCGCCGGTGATGATGTTGGCAGCGATAGCTCGATTGGTCCGTTAAGTTTTCTTTGGCGGAGTCTGCTTTACGCCGCTCCGACCAGTTGACCCCTGCAAACTTGGCCGTTCAAATGTTCTGCTCAGTCGGAAGACCCCACTAAAAAGTTTGGGTGCTTTGGGCCAGCCGGGGCCCCACCGACTCCAACAGAAGACCCTGCAGTTTTGTTTCTCGACTTTTTTTTCTCGCCTTCCTTTCCCTCTGCCTCATTCAACTTCACACCAAACTCTTGTACCATCAACTTACTTCTCTCTCAAATATATACCCATACACTCTTTCCCTTATACTTCGAGATACCCAACGAACTCTTTCAGAAGATTTGGACACGTTGAGAACCGATTAGTCCATTAATTCGAGGCCTCGCACCCACCGACAATGGGTAGCTTCAAGAAAGAAGCGAACCGTCGCACGCGCGAGGGCACCGACAAGGGCGGAATCAACTTCAAGATCAAGGGGTAAGCTTAACCACCATTGCGCAAGTATTGCGCATTATACACTCGCTGGATAACAGTTACTAACATCACGTCCAGAGAGAACTTCTACCGGACGGCGAAGAAAGTAAAGCAGCTCAACATCCTCAAGGAGGGCAAGCCGCAACGAAATGCCGAGGGCACAATCACACAGGCTGCCAGCTTCCAGAGCCGCGATTTGCCCAACGCCCGAATCGAGCCAAACAGGAAATGGTTCTCCAACAGTCGTGTCATCAGCCAGGAGTCCCTCGGTGCCTTCCGTGAAGCCATCGTACAGAAGGAGAAGGACCCATACACAGTTCTGCTCAAGAGCAACAAACTGCCTCTGAGTCTGATCCGCGATGGCCAGGACAACAAGGTCAATGGGCTCAAGCAGCACCAAGCAAAGATGACTCTCGAGACGTCACCGTTCACCGAGGTCTTTGGTCCCAAATCTTCAAGGAAGAGGGTAAAGCTCAGTGTCAGCAACATCGATGAGCTGGCAGATGACTCTGTGAAGAGTCTCGAGACATATCACGAGAAGCTGGAGGAGGCCAGGTTACTGAGTGGTGAACTTGGCGCAGCACAGGCCGAGGCTGGTGCTGGTGATATCCGCCACAATGAGAGCGCCGCCGCCGCCGTAACAACGGCGGTTGAGCCTATCTTTGACAAGGGCCAGTCCAAGCGGATCTGGAACGAACTTTGTACGTTGGCCTCACTATGATTCACACAGGATTTTCGAAGCTAACCCAATGATGCGCAGACAAGGTCATTGATTCTTCCGATGTCATCCTACATATCCTCGACGCTCGTGATCCTTTGGGAACACGATGCCGATCTGTCGAGAGATATCTCAAGGAGGAAGCACCACACAAGCATCTTGTTTTCATCCTGAACAAGTGTGATTTGGTTCCTACCAAGGTTGCTGTAAGTAATACATTTTTCGTTTTGGATTCTTTTCCGAGTCCCCCAAGGTTTAGTCAGGACACTTTCCGGCGCTTTTGTGTCCGATGGAATTTGGCCGTTACATTTTGGGGAGAGCAACTCCCTCTTTCGGAATCCCTGGCTTCGGCCGGGGTGGACAGATGGTCTCCGTTTTGGTTGGTCATCGTGAAATTGGGTTTGCCTCCATTTGAGTTGAAATCTGCTTGTTCTCCCGAACACTTCCCCGTAGATTTCTTAGTTGTGAGGCATACATACCACAGTGTTCTGTGGTTCTTTTTTTGTTGTCATTCTTCACCTGATGTGGCTGAGGCTGACAATTTCCAGGCCCAATGGGTAAAATACCTTCAGAAAGAGTATCCCACTGCCGCATTCCGGGCTTCAATAAATAACCCCTTCGGCAAAGGATCCCTGATCAACCTACTCCGACAGTTCTCGAAGCTGCACTCAGATAGGAAGCAGGTATCAGTTGGTCTGATCGGCTACCCTAATACTGGCAAATCGTCGGTCATAAACACCCTCAGGGGTAAGAAGGTCACGACGGTAGCCCCTATTCCTGGTGAGACCAAGGTCTGGCAATACGTCACCCTGATGAAGAGGATATACCTGATCGACTGCCCTGGTATTGTACCACAAAACCACCAGGATGCTCCTCAGGAACTATTGTTGCGAGGAGTGGTGCGTGTCGAGAGAGTGGAGCATCCCGAACAGTACATTCCTGCTGTGCTTGGTCGGGTAAAGAAGCACCACATGGCCCGTACCTACGGGCTGAGTGACTGGAATGACGACCACATACTGTTCTTGGAGCAGCTCGCCAGGAAAGGAGGCAGACTTCTGAAGGGCGGCGAGCCTGATGTCGATGGTGTTGCCAAGATGGTGTTGAACGATTTCATGCGAGGCAAGATCCCTTGGTTCGTGCCGCCACCTGCGGGAGACAAGGAAGGAGCTGCCGAGACGGCCGAGACGACAGAGGACGCTCAAAGCGCCCCAGAGGTACCCAAGAAGCGCAAGAGGGAGGAGGAGGTCAACCCAGAAGCCAGCGACAAAGAGGAGGAGTTTGAGGGCCTTAGCGGTGATGACAGCGAGCCTGAGATCTCCGATGACTCTGACTCTGAAGTGGCGGAGGATGACGAGGCCGCAGAGATCTCTGATGTTGAGGAGTCAGACGCCGAAGATGCTGAGCATGGTGGTGCTGATCTCGCAGAGGAAGAACCTGCAGAGGAGGAACTCGCAAAGCCGAGTCCTAAGCCCAAGAAGGCTCCCAAGCAGGCTGCCAAGCCCAAGCAAGCTCCCAAGTCTAAGCAGGCACCCAAGCCCAAGCAGACCCCAGCGCCCAAGCAGGCTCCCAAGCCTAAACAAGCTCCCAAGCCTAAACAAGCTCCCAAGCCTAAACAAGCTCCCAAGCCCAAGCAGGCTTCTAAGGTCGAGCACGAGGAACCGGCGTCGACTAGGCGTTCTTCCCGGATCCGGAACAAGCCGTCTTAGACGACAGTAATGAAATTATATGACAACAGCGCCGCTTGGCGCCAGATGCTCTGTCCCATTTTTCTCCATGTGTTGATTTGTTTTGTGTTTTATCTGTTCGCCTCATACTACCTTGATTCATTTACGTGTACACTGTTTCCTCCACAACTACAAAAGCCTTCCGGGGATAACGTTGCATGTCTTGCCTTGGGGAAGGAGGCAAGGAGTGTTTGAGTTAGGGAAGGCAATGGGACTGAACGACGCGTGCCGCTGGAAATGCGTACATATATCTTTCACTAAACAGAGTTCGGCTACGCGATGACAATCCACACAGACGGCACTACGTCGCATAGTGTCAAATACAATGAATGGAGAGCTCCATCACAGTCCAGACATCGAATATATATGGATGGAGTCAAGCCGGACCTGATCCAACCCGTCAAGACCGTTAACAATCGACAACAGTAGTTTATTCCAAGGTGCTCAACATCGCTAAGATACAAACGAAAGGAGAAAGGGTGATCATCAAGATGTTCCTACCCAGTGGTATCTATCCTCATACGCCTCAGTCTAGACCTGGTCTCTGCACGAGAGGCACAACACATCCCATTGAGAGAGCTACTCCTCACTCCTCGAAGACATACCCCCATCTCAGCTCTACCTCAGGACTGTCCAGGCCGTCGTCACTACCACTATCGACACGAGCAGATGTCGCAGGCGGGCAAGCCCCAGAGCGATGGTCGCCCGGGCTCATCGGGGCCCGCGACGGAGGCGGCGTCCCTGCTGCCAGCTCCTGCATGACCGCCCCAGCGGTCGTCGTCGCGGTCGTCGTGGTCGCCTCCCTGAGGCCGGGCCCTGTTGGGTGGGAATTGAAAGGGTGGTCAGGGAGGTGGGACCGGTACAGCGCCACGCGAGTACCAGCTGGGGTGTCGTAGTGTAAGGGTATGGACATGGTCACTCCGCCGCCCGGCGAGGGGAAGGCTGGTTGTTGTTGTTGTTCTTGTCCTCCGCGTTGTCCCTCCTCCCCGCGCAGGAGTATGCCCTGATGGAGGTGGTTTGGGGTAGTATTCGGTGTCGGTGGCTGTAAGACCACCGCAGGGTCGGAGACCGCGGAGAGGGAGCGGATATCGCTGTGACCAGGAACGGCAAGCGGCTGGCGGTGTTGTTGTTGTTGTTGCTGATGGAAGAACGGGGCGGACATCAGGGGCGAGACCGGTGGCGTCTGTACCCTCTGGCTGCGGTACAGTTCCGGGGTCGGGGGGAAGGCCGTGCGGGACTGGACGTAGGGAAATATGTGGGAAGGGTTGGTGTTCGGCTGTGTGTTGCCACCACTGTCTAGTACTCCTTCTGCCTGGGGACCATACGCCCCGAGTACCTGAAAGGCGGAAGGAGGAGCTGCACCGGCCGAGCTGCCAAGTGGCGATACCGCAGGGGTCCAGCGCGCCGCCTGAGGAGGACTTCCGAGCACGGCGTTCTCCCTCTGCAAGACGAATGCGGTGTTGGGACCTCTGTATTGCAGATCTGGTTGTCCTGGCCTGGCACCCGCGTGCCTGGCACCGATCGCACGGAGCCAGTCGAGGCTGTCGGCAATGTCGTCCGCAATGTTGGTCAGGACGGCGAAGGGGGCCCGCTGATACGGCGTGATCGCCTCCAGCTGGCCGCCGTGGAGCGTGCTTTGCAGTTGGCAGATGGATCGCTGGATCTCGCCCAATGCCTGGGATACGTCGGGGGCATCGTTCCTTCTGTCGAAATGCTCCTCCTCCGCGCTGATGCCCTGGGGTTTCTCGCTCCCCTGAGTGGACGTATGGTCATGATGCTGAGGCTGCTTCTCCTGTTGTTTCCCTGAGGAAACCGGGGAAGGGGTGCTCTCGTCAGTTCCTTGGCACTGAGACATTATGAGCTTCTTTCTCGAGTAGATGGTCGATTACTGGTTGTTCTCGGTGGATGCCTTTGTTGTTCGTCGACGTTGATTGCAGGACGAAAGAGATGTGCTGAGCTTTTATGCATCTTCTGCCTGGGCATGGAAGCCTTCTGTGGTGTTCCGCATACTCTCTTATTGTCACAATGGAGAATTAATGACACAATAGGATTCATAGGCAGTCACAATGGCTCAAGGGTCTACCTCCGCGGTGGGATATAGGACAGTCAGGGAAACACATTGTGAGGCTGCAATATCAAACATCACATCCGCGATGCGGCGTTTGTCCGTGTATGAAAAAGTCTGGTGAAGTGCTGGAAGCCACTCAGCAGGCTCCTGCTATCGTTATGAATTGTGACCTTCGAGACCAGGAGAAAGAATCACTACACCTTGCCCCTTTTCCATTTTCACCTCCTGGGCCTTCATAGGCCTTGGTAATGGGCTCTGTCTGCTGTTTCGCCCCAAGCATACTGTTCTTCCCCCTTCTGCCCAGCCCTCCTCATAGATCGCCGGAAACATTCTCAGAATTACCTGTTGTCATCCGAGCAGCACTCACCTAGTATGCAGTTATTCGTGCAGGCCAAAAAAGATGGTCTTGTGAGGAAAAAACACCTGTGACACCGTCGAGGCTGGTAGTGCTGCCGGCTGGGGACACGGAATCTTCCATCCCTGGTGCTGTTGGATGTTGTCTGAAGTTGGGAGCCTCGTGATGGCCGTCTCATTGCCACCTTTGCTGGGTTGGTTGAGACTTAGAGGGGTGACAAACTCCCGAGATGAAATCTCACATCCGATTGTGAACCGTCCCGAGGAACTCCTACGTTCTGATTTCATATCTAGTCTATCCAAGTGGTGCTCCCGAAGGATTCGTGTTTGAGTGTGATAGATCTTGACTTCCGGTTTGTGTGTGCCTCTAGCTGTGAATATTGACACTTGGACGACCGGGGCGGATGCGTCTTGCTCACAAGGACAAGCAAAGCGGCAATGGTCATGGACATGCTGTACTATATTTGTGTTAGGCTTACTTTCGAGTTCTCAACTGTGACAAAGGGCATCATATTGGACACTCGCATGGGCTCTTTCTGCCTCTTAGGAGAATCGAGAAAACAGTGGCGAAAGCATAGTTCGTACTGCCCTCAGTGGAATCGAAGTTGAAGACCATACCCTCGATGTATATGCCTTCGGGTTTTTCACTTCGGAAACGGGGGCAGGCACATGGAAGTAGAATTCAGGCAGGAAACCGCCCAATTTCTATGGACCTCAAATTATACTGTAAAACAAGGCAAATGCTTCCTCCAACCAAGTAACCAGAACTCCAAGTCCAAACCAAACAAGTCAAATCTATTGATACAGGATGTCGTGTGACATCTACTCGATCCTCTTCTTTCCCTCTTCCGCGTTTGAGTACCTCGCCGCACTAAGCCCACGCTCATGCCTTGCAACGAGGGGACCAAGCAGTGGGTCTTTCCTGACCTTGCTGATCGTCTCCTGGTAGCCCTCTGCGACGTAGGGGCGCGGGTTGAGTTTGGGCCAGTTGACCTGAGGATCCTTGTCAGCTTTTGCCCTGTATCTGCTTTGGTGGGGAGATGAGGGAAGATACTTACATAGAGCATGCCATTCTTCAAGATGAAGCGCGCACTCCAGCCACCAACCAATGTCCAGAATATAATGAACAGACGCACCGGCAAGACGGCCGAATCTGGTAGCCTTCTTGTAAACAGGGCGACAAGGACAAAGAAAATGCTGAAGGCTAGGATGTAGGGAATGGACTGGATCAGGACAGGACGTCGGTCCGCAAATATTTGGCTGGGCCCAACGGTGGCCGTGCTTGGGTCATAAACTCCTAGGAAAAGGTCGAATGCATCCTGCCTGGGCCCATCGAGGAAGTTGTTCTTGACGTAGCGCGTGACAGCAATCTCACCGTCTCGGAGAGCACCGGCTTTTGTGCGCTTGGCCAGACGGGTCATGTCAGTCTTCATGGCACCAGTGCCAGAGTAGCTCTTGCTGACAACATCGGCATTGTCTGCCCAGAGGTTGCGGTACAAGAATTCGAATTCCGGGTCCTCGTCCTTGAACGTAGACCCGCGCTGCATGAGACCGAGATCGATGAAGATGCGATCCAGAGTCCAACGGGCAAGCATGCTTTGCACCACGTTCGTGCGGTCCAGGCAGTCCATGCAGTTGGTCCGCACGACGGAGGTCTGGTAGCTCCTAACCTCAAGGCGTCCATCGATACCAGCTGGCATGTCCACAGCACGGAAGTACTGCTGTGCTACGAGGGCGTCCTGCATCCTATCCAGGAGAAGCTGTGCACGGTGTAGTTGCATGCCCTTGGTTTCGGAGTGGAAGTCGAAGTAGATGTAATGTATGCGATCAAAGGCTTGCTTGGAAGAGCTGGATTCGATGAGATGGAACTTCTCGTCGGTAATCTGATCTCCCGCGACAGCTTCCTTGGGCGATGACTGGAGTTTCTGAACCATCTGCTCATAGGCCTCCTTGACTCGTTGCTCTCGTCCCTTTTGGTTGACAAGGTTAACCAGGTAGTTGTCACCATAGATTCGGACCTGCTCGTTGAAATGCGCAGCTGCAGCAGAGGTAGCGGAATCGATTCCCCGGATTTGCAATTTTGGAGTGTACGACAAGGTGTTTATCTCGGCCCAGTTTACAGGAACACTGCCTCGCGTCTGGACGTAGGACATGATCTGTGTCTCCCGACCTTCGGTCTTCCGGGTCTGGATGTCACCGGTGCCAGCAAATCCGCTTAGGCCGCTTCCAGAGTCGTTGAGTATGACAACCTGCTCCGTCTCGTTGTAGTTGGACACATGGCCTTCCTCATCTATGCCTCGCGAGAAGTATCTGGTTCCGCCACGGTGCCGGGATCGGCGGGTGATGAGAACGATAGTCAACGGAGTGCCCTTGAACTTTGTTGGGTGTATCTCGAACATGCCGAAGATGACGGGCAGAATATAAGGGTCGGCACCAGGTTGCGGTCCTGGTAGACCCCTTGCGCCCGAAGTGCGGAAGTTGATCAGGTCGGACTGTACAAATCTGTTCCAAAAGAAACGATCGTCCGCCCTCTGCCACAGCGGTCTGGAATTATCATGTTGCGCTTGTCGTTGGAAGTTGTTCGTGATATCGATCGAGTAGGAGAAGTACATGGCGCCTGTCTTAATGAAGGATTTGAGGATCAAGAGAAATTGATCCTCATCTGGGTCATGGACTTGTCGCTCTCGCATTGGGAGGATGTCGGTTGAGACAATCTTGTAAACCATGTGGCCTCTGAGGCGCCCAATGGGCTGGGCCTTGGTGATAACGATCACATACTTATCTGTGAGATTCAGAGTCAGTAAGAAGCCATCACGACTGTTGAGGGGGTTTCAAGGGCTTTGGGCGAGGCGGGTGTCCTGTACCAAGTCGCAGCTGGATGATGCCCAGGATGCCAGCAATGCTCGTCACACGAGAAACCCTCTTTCCGCCGACCAGAGCTCCGTCACTCAGTCGAATATCGCCGCTCGGGCGATCAATCGTAAGGGCCGGCGCGTTAGGAGAGGATGGAGAGGTGAACGTGTAGGAGTCGGAGGCGATTTGGACGTTTATATCCCTGAATGGAAGTGCCATGCTGGGCGACAGGGACACTGGACGGTTTGGGAGCTTGCGAGGAGTTCCCGGACTTGAGTTTCTAAAGACGACAAGTTGGTTGATGACCTATAGCGCAGACACACTGTAGTAGCCCTTTCTCGAGCTTGCGTAGACAAAGGAGTGACGATGAATAGGACCAGAGACAGACAATGTGAGCTTCAGTCTTGGACGGTCTGACGATGATACACCACGTTGCCGTTAAGCTAAATTGGCAGCTCTTACAAGGCTGTGCTACTAATTTCGGGGGGCTTTCGTCATATCGCTGCGCGGGTCCTTTCTCTGCTTACCTTAGCGGGTTGCCCATGCCCCGATGAAGACTAACTTCCCTTTGGCTCATATTCGTCCTGCTCCACGCTCAGGGTCCTTCAATTATACCTGCCTAAGTACTTAAACTTACTGGTATTTAATGAGGCTATACCTAAGTATGCCCTGGGGTCTGTGCTGCTTCTGGCCCTGCACCCTTCCCTTTGATTATTATTATTTCCTTCTCGCCATTTTGGTTTGTTCTAGCTTTCGGCTCTCGATCACGCTTTGTCGGGTCCTGCTGTCAACGGGGACTAATAAAGTTGAGGCCCTGACCCTTTCAAGGGTTACATAGATCAGGCGCGCTGAAAGAGCTGTGTCCAGCACTACCTAGGTAACTACCTAGGTAGGTTTGTAATGGCCTTAACATATCAATACTTCTTCACCATACTGACAAGACAACAGTATCAGACGCAAGGTGACAGCACCAATAAGTGAGTGTTTGCCGGGATCACAGTTACAGCATGATGGGAAGCCGCTTACCAGCCGGGGCCATATTGTGATGCGGTCTGGGACACCGGGTGTCTGGTAAAAATCACAGAACAACCATATGCGTTCCCCCCTAGTGGTAACAGAGGGCGCGTTTGCGCATGGAAGCCATGATGGCATTTGATCATATTGTTCGGTTGGGTTCCTTATATACTTCATGTCCACCCGCACGACCCGCCAGTCCAGTCCATGCCCAAGTTGCCTGGACCGCATACCCAAGCCTGCCACCCGTGCCATCACCACAGACCTGATACCTCTGACGATGCTATTCGGCCTCATGGGACTGCGCTAGGACTCGGGATGGCGTGGCTGCGGCTTCATGCGGCGATCTTGCTATTGCCTAAATGTTTTGCGTTCATTTTGTCAGCCCCCACGAAAGGTCATGGGTCGGCTGAGTGCGGTGCGGAAAGAACTAGAAGAACCCGACCCCCTCTCACCCCTCTCACACACAGTCTCGGCTTTATTTTTCCTCCACATACATCTAGATGGTCAATCAGATTTCAGAAGATTAGCATGTTGTTGTCATCATTGGCAGGAGAGAGGGCTGATCATCGAGGGGGTCCGCACCTCTGCAATGCACCGTCTATGATGACCACAGACGGTCAGCATGTCGTAACCCGTGGCTTTCCACGACAGGATACGCAGCTGGTCCGTTTGCAAACTGAGACGGCTGTTATGATGACTTCGAAACTGGGCATCAGTCAGCGTGGGAAGCAAACAGGCGATCTGATTGCAGCACGGATATGAAGGCTATTGGGGACAGGTGTCGCCCCTAGTGAGTGACGGGGATTGTGCTGTACTGGTGGCGACGGCAAGGGTATGCAGCTTCCAGTACATACCAAGGGCAGGTGAAGACGGATGTCTGTAGAAGGCCGGGTCGTATCAACGATATATTGGTGATGGAGGTGTAGAACATCTACTCGAAAACACAGTCTGGCAAGTTGCCAGAGTTGCTTGGCAAGATGAAGAGAGACAAGCAAAGAACACGAATGTTGAGGATAACGGGAAGAAAAGCTGGAGAAATACTATGTTATTGTTTACACGACTGTATCTTCTTCAACTTTAGGTGACGGGACAAGTGTCTCGCACAATCCGTGTCTTCCCATCCTCCTATCCTGCCTTTACTACCTAGGTAGTGCTTTGATCAAAACTGGAAGGAGTATATACCCTACGGTGTTGCGATCTAGCAGAGCTACTCATCGGTGTCTGATCAGTTCATATAAGATATGTGTTATCCGTTCTTGCCCCTGAGGGAGCGAAACGATTCCAACACTGAGGAGGGCCTTTGGAACAAGACCGTCAACGTCAATTATACCTACCTAGGTAGCTTCTCAATATTATGACAGTCCTGGGCTATCTGGGCTATGTACCTTCTCAAGGTGCGACTGCTGCCCTGGAATCATGCGCCTTATCCGAGATGCCATCTCAGCTATCACCCTTACTCTCTCGTAATTACAATACTCGGCTCTAGCCAAGTCCAAACGGCAAACTTAGACATCGCCGGCTATAGTGAAGGAAGAGCATTTGAGGTGATATGCACAAGAAGGCAGCAGCCAGGCTCGCTGGGAGTATCTTATGCCGCCAGCTCGCAGGACTGTCTTAAACTTTCAGACGCAAGAGTGTAGCACCTGCCCGTGCTCCCTGATATTGGCGGTACACTCCGGCATTGATGCTATCGTCCGTGGCAAAACAGATAGTCGAAGCCTTCCAAGGTTGTTACAGGCAGCAGTACCGTCATAATACGGGGGTTTCAGAGCCATTCGCTATGGCGTAAGCCAACCATCCATGGACCAGAGTGGAAACGTCTCTATCACAGAAGGAACCTTGAAAGGAGTCGTGCCGGCTGTACAAGCCACGGGAGTTGTTCGGACATGGGAACTGCGCACGAGGTTTGAAATGCGCATAACGAGTCCAGTACACACGACATGGCGATTCTAATGCGCTGGTAGTGTTTGAAAGGTGCTGTAAGGGGCGTAATGCCCCTGGGAGAATAACGCCTGGTCAATAACCTGAAATACCGATATGAGTAGGTATCTACGAACATAAGAATCCTTATCAACCTTGGAAGCTATGGCGGCCCGGGGCATTTGAAACCATAGGGGTACCTAAACAGCCCTTCTCAGCCCCTGCGGCCGTTCAATTCCACCTGGGAGCCCGTTCGGATTTCAGAAGCATTTGGGTCCCTAGCGACACTGCGAAACGGCAGTCAAGCCTACCGAGGTACCTACTATCTTGGTAGTGCTGAGTGATACCTAAACGGAAGATCGGCCGACGGGTTAGTCGGGGTACCCGCTGCCCCGTGACGTCTCCAAGGTTGTTACTGTTACAGCCTACAGGCCGCCTGAGCGCCTGACGTGTGCAGCCATGCATCGCCTTCCCGCGGCCTCGCTTCCACTCACCATTCACACCTTTGTCACCTCGACCGCTACAGCCCAAGCTACAACGTCGTCATCCCTCAGGCAATCGTATCCTCCGCAACCCAACAAATCCTGCTTCCCTTATCGGCCGCGACTCCTTCCTTTACAGTCAGCCTGATTTCTCTCGACTGTGGATTGCGCATTTCAAGCACCATCACTGCGACGCAACGGAAGGCTCAAGCTTCCCAACATCCGCACCTCTTTGACGACAAACCCATCCCTCAACCCACCACAACACCTCTACCATGGCTGCTCGAGGTCCTCCTGGCGCCCGAGGCATGGGCAACAGATTCGCGCAGTTCAAGTTGGTCCTGCTTGGTATGTTTGCTGACACGGGTGACGAAGTAATCATTCGCTAATACCGCTGCAGGAGAGTCTGCTGTTGGAAAGGTACACTGCTCACCTTGTTATGTTTCTGCCCCAGTACTCATCACTGACATGTGATACTAGAGCTCGATAGTGTTGCGATTCGTAAAGGTTAGCCAGACTTGGATCTGTTCCTCGCGTTGTCCATCAGTTGCTGACGAACTGCCAGGACCAATTCGACTCCTATAGAGAATCCACCATTGGCGCCGCCTTCCTCACACAGACGATCTCGGTCGATGAGAACACAACAGTCAAATTCGAGATTTGGGATACTGCTGGGCAGGAGCGGTACAAGTCCCTGGCACCCATGTACTACAGGAATGCCAACTGCGCTGTAGTCGTCTACGACATCACACAAGCTGTATGTGCCGTAACGAGGAGGAAGGTACCTGTGGCCCGAGGACATCGCTGACAGCTCGCATAGTCATCACTGGATAAGGCCAAGGCCTGGGTGAAGGAACTCCAACGCCAAGCCAACGAGAACATTATCATCGCCCTTGCCGGAAACAAGCTGGATCTCGTCACCGAACAGCCTGACAAGCGGGCCATCCCCGCGTCGGAGGCCGAAGCTTACGCCCGCGAGGCTGGTCTCCTGTTCTTCGAGACCTCCGCCAAGACAGCCGAGAACGTGAGGGAACTGTTTACGGCTATTGCTAAGAAGCTGCCTCTCGACCAGGCTGGACCTCGACACTCTCGGACAGGACAGCGACCCGGAGTCAGTCTTGGAACACCGGAGAGCGCGAACACAAACGCCAGTGGGCCATGTGCTTGCTAAGTAGGGATATCATGGCGCAAGTTTTCTACTGATGGCGAAGCCTATGGGCGCGGTCTCGAGACGTCCGACGGTATGGTCTTGGAGACGCGGCTTCTGCGAGGCCAAAGGCTCCGAGAGAGATTGCTCAGTACTATGGATGACGAGACATGGATGTGAGATCGGTGAGGTGCCACTCCTCCCTGGGCAAGGGACCGGCCTGGGGGACGTTGACATTATTCTGGAGTCCTGCGACAGGATGGTATCTCTTTAATACCTTTGTTTTTTTGTGCATTTCCGTGGGATTTCGTCCTTTTGACGCTTTTCGATCGTTGGCTTGGTCCAGGGAAGAGGCAAGGATTGGCGTCAGGGCTGGGATGAAGTAGATGAGAATGTTCAGCCTCTGCTACGTCTTGAGGGGCAGCGTTTGCGAGTCAGTATTGAAACCGCCGTTTAGTACCCTGCGGTGTTGTATATTACGCGAACATAAAGACGCCATGAAATGTGAACTTTTGTCCTAGGATCCAAGCTACCTAGGTATGGTATATGTCCCGAATCGGGAATATCCGGAGCGTGTTCTTATCTAGTTCTACATATCACAACACGGAAATTTCGGTTGAGGATTGAAAGAATGCCTTTGAAGAGACAGCTGGAAGCTGAATCTTTGAGACAGGAACGGGGTGTTGGTTCCAATGGTTAGACGTGTAAGCAGTACTTGGGTAGATAGATACATCCATGGTTACATGTAAATGCCTCTGACTGTTTACTGCATGGCTACCTGCACCCGGCTGCGTTAATTGGACTTCGGAAGTGACGTGTGTGTTCCTGAATTTTGACAGCGGCCGGCCGTCCAGCACCCCTGTAAAAGCTGCCAGCCTGCAGCAGAGCTCCGGCAAAACCTGGGCAACTTCAGCGATTTTTCCCGCATTCATTCAATCGAGGTTGAACGTCTCCCCAACAACATTCCCAAACCACGGCCATAGTTATCCCTCATGTTGCGGATATCACTTCGATCCGTGAGGGGTCTGGGCAGTAGGCCTATTGCCGCTGCTTCTGGCCATCAATGGCAAGCAGCAGTGGCCGCCCGTCCCGCCGGGCTCGTCGCGAGGGTAAGCTTAATTCTGGCCATGCGCGTTATCCAACGCACAAATACCCAAGTTCCGTCCTAATACCGTACAGAGATGCTACGCCGATGAGAAGGCGCCTATCTCGCAGGTGCCCAAACCACCAGTCTCGGAAACGAACACGGGCTCTTCAAGCGAGACACCCACTACGACACCTCGCGAGGCCGACATCGAAGCCAGTACTATCCGAGCCGAGAACGTACCCCTGACACCTCCGGCTCCAGAGGACCTCGCAAAGGTCACCAAGACAGAGAAGTCCGCGCCAATCCCGCCTCCCACGTCGGGCCGATCTCGAAGACTGCGAAACTATGTCCTGACGCTGGTGATCCTGGGTTCAATCGCCTTCGGCAGCGGTGTATGGTACTCTCGGATCAATGACCAGTTCCATGACTTCTTCACCGAGTACATCCCCTACGGTGAGGCGGCTGTTCTGTACCTGGACGAGCTAGAGTTCCGAAAACGCTTCCCCAACATCTCGAACCGTGGCCCTTCGTCACGACACCGCGATACCGGAGAGGCTGTGCGGATCCCAGCTCAGAGCGGCATATCCTGGAGGGTTGCGGACAGCGGTGAGGATGTTAGCAGGCAGTCAAGCGCAGTTGAAGGGGCTCAGAGAGTGAAGGAAGTGCTGCAGAGCAAGGAGCCTGAGCCCAAACGCAAGGTGCAGCCGGTGCAGGCCAAGGTGATCGAGGAGCCCAAGCAGGCAGCACCAGCACCAGCTGCAGCAACCTCTGACTACAAGGGCCCCGAGGTCAACGAGCCGTCCAGGTATCCTCCTGCTGCACCTATCGAGCCTATCTACTTCCCCGAAGTCAACGAACGTGTGGTCCATGACCTGGCACACATGCTGAACGACCTCATCGCTGTGATCAACGCCGACAAGGCCCACGGAAAGTACGGATCCAGCATCGAGAAGGCCAAGAATGAGCTCAGGAAGGTCAACGAGGAGATTGACCACATCAAGTCAACTGTCGAGCAGGACGCTGCCGGCAGGGTCAAGGCGCGCATGGAAGACTTTGACAAGGCCGCGAACGACCTCGTCACCCGTGTTGAGAGCGCCATGGCCGCACAAGAAGCTGGCTGGCAGCGTGAGTTCGGCGCGGAGATCAACAAGATCAAGCAGACTTTCGACGAGCGCGTCAACATCATGACGGAGCGGGAGCGCCGACTCAACGAGGAGCGCCTGAACAACCAGCTCCTGGAACAGGCTATCGAGATCAAGAAGGCCCTCGCAAAGGAGATCAAGAAGCGAGTCGACGTGGAGCGGGACGGCAGGTTGGGCAAGCTGGAGGAGCTCTCCAAGTCTGTCTCTGATCTCGAGAAGCTGACTTCGGGCTGGAACGACGTGATCGACCTGAACCTCCGGACACAGCAGCTGCATGTGGCCGTTGAGGCCGTACGCGCTAGCCTGGAGAACGCCTCTCACCCGCGACCCTTCATCAAGGAGCTTGTGGCACTGAAGGAGATCGCAGCGGACGACTCGGTCGTCAACGCTGCTATTGCTTCCATCAACCCCACGGCCTACCAGCGCGGTATCTCCACGTCGCAAGATCTGATTGATCGGTTCCGACGTGTTGCCACTGAGGTGCGCAAAGCATCACTCCTGCCTGAGGATGCCGGTGTCGCCAGCCACGCATCCAGCTACGTCCTGAGCAAGGTCATGTTCAAGAAGCAGGGCCTGGCTGCCGGCGACGACGTCGAGAGCATCCTTACACGCACGCACACCTTCCTTGAGGAGGGAGACCTGGACGCTGCAGCACGAGAGATGAATGGATTGAACGGGTGGGCCAAGACTCTCAGCCGGGACTGGCTGGGTGAGGTGAGGAAGGTGTTGGAGGTCAAGCAGGCTCTGGAGGTATGTTCATCGTCGTGACAGACTTGCAACACACAAGACACGACTACGTGATGCTAATATCGTTTCTCTCACCGCAGGTTATCCGGACAGAGGCAAGGCTACAGAGCTTGAAGGTTGAGTAAAGGACGGGACGCCATGGGCTTGCATACGCGACTTGAAATCGATTCTACTGAATTCAAACTGCCTGGCCGAACTGTAGATTTGCAGCAATTATAGCTTTAGCACATGTCTATCTGAGGGGATGTTAGGGGCTATGGCCCCGTGTAACAAGATATCATAATAGACATGGAAACAAAAGCGTCGGTGCAAAAGTTATGCACTTGTCTGTGAGGAGTATATCAGGTGATATTGTGGCCGAGCGATCAGGAGCCTCATCATCAATACGGCATCGAGCAAATCCTGCAGGATCTATACCCTGGAGTGTTGATGTCCACAACCAGTGGATCGATCCACGTACAGACTGTGTATCTCACCTGCTAGGTAGCCCAAGGGCATGCTCCTGTTTAAAGGTGGAATCTTGCCTGGTAGGAAGCAAAGCGCCGAGTTCTTCATCCACAGGTCTACTCTGAGCTACTTAGTACCTAGGTACTTATACTTAGTACCTACTAGAGCTTGACTTCCCCAAATCCCCAACGTCGTCCACATCCGGTTTATTACTTCCAGCGACAGAAGGTAGTGGGTATCAACAAATCAAGTTCATCAAATTCATCAGACTCGCCTTTTTCAAGGAATCAGTTCCTACCGATACGATAGCATGAGTTGCGAATTCAAGGCACAAGACAATAGTGATTTCCAACCCCCACTTAGTACCCACTCGCCTGGGAAGAGTTACACAACGAATAACTTACCAACCGCCCGGCTACCGCTACCGTTGGACAAGAAACACGCCCTTGAGTAATAACAGCCCTGGAGCTGACATCCTCCAGCCCGCCTGGCCCGCCCATCGATAGCCGTTTGTTCCGGAGTGGGACCACTTAAATCTCCGTATAGAGACCCCGAACACCGCAAGAGGGCGGGGCTCCTCGTCATCCCCTCGGTTTTGTTCGTGCTTTCTGCAGCCTGGTCTGCTACATCTGTATCTATTGCTCAGCACAACGCGCTGACGGCCCGAATCGACCCCGCGTGCAGGTGGTTCTTCAGTACCTACTGTGTAATGCCCAGAGGGTAAACCGTGGTTGGAAAGGCTGATCCCTGCCAGAAATACTCGGCCCCACCCGGCAAGTAGGCTGAACGCATTGTTACCCAAAGAATTGTCTCCGTTTACTCAATGGTTTGCGACATGGGTGTGTTTGTTATCACACACGGTACGGCTTCGCAACCACTATAATAGCTTGAAGCCCGGCGGGAGACCCAATCAATGACTGGCAGTTAAGTCGAAGTGATCGCCGGACCTCCTGCAACTTCGAGAACCACCTTGCTGCTGCCACCTGCCACCTGCCACCTGCCGACACACAACCACGCCGCACCATGTCGCAGCTCACCAGGAGAGCTCTGCAGAAAAGCCTGGGCGCCCCAGTGACCTCACAGACCGCAGCAGCCGCGAGGTTGGTGCGCAGGATACCGTGCGCCGCCAGCCAGACGAGATGGCTGTCGTCGGAGAAGACGCCCAAGGCCAATGAGCGGGGCTTCAAGGGCCAGATGCTCGAGAGCATCACGGCGCGGATGGCCAGGGAGAAGGAGGAGCTGACAAAGGCGGGGCTGGATAGGCAGTCCCGGAGGAAGGGCGAGAACTTCGCCACGACCATCGTCGTCCTCGGCGCGGCCGCCATCGCCTTCTACTCGGGCTACAAGTACCCGCGCGACGTCGCGCCGGAGTCGACCCTCCCCCTCTCCGCGACGATCCCGCCCAAGTTCAACACGGCGCCCAAGGAGCTCCAGGCCGCCTGGGCCGACTTCGTCTCCATCGTCGGCAAGGACAACGTCGACACCACCGACGACATCCTGCTCCAGCACGCCGACTCCGACTTCTCCTCGCACAGGCGCGAGTCCGGCGAGCCCCTGCCCTTCTGCGTCGTATACCCCGGCTCCACCGAGGAGGTGTCGCAGGTCATGAAGGTGTGCCACACCCGCCGGATACCCGTGACGGGATACAGCGGCGGCACGAGCATCGAGGGCCAGTACGCGTCCACCAGGGGCGGCATAACCATCGACTTCGGCCGCATGGACAAGGTCATCGCGCTGCACAAGGACGACCTCGACGTCGTGGTCCAGCCGGCCGTGGGCTGGGAGGGGCTCAACGAGCTGCTGGGAGAGCAGGGCCTGTACTTCCCTCCCGACCCGGGCCCGGGTGCCATGATCGGCGGCATGGTCGGCACGGGCTGCAGCGGGACCAACGCGTACCGCTACGGCACCATGAGGGAGTGGGTGCTGAGCCTGACGGTCGTGCTGGCGGACGGCACCATCATCAAGACGAGGCAGCGGCCGAGGAAGAGCTCCGCCGGCTACGACCTCACCAAGATGTTCATCGGCAGCGAGGGCACCCTGGGCCTGGTCACCGAGGCCACGCTGAAGGTCACGACGAAGCCCGCCACCACCAGCGTCGCCGTGTGCAGCTTCGGCTCCATCCGGGAGGCGGCCAACTGCGTCGGGCGGGTGGTGGGCGCGGGCATCCCCGTCGCGGCGGTGGAGATACTCGACGACGACATGATGCGCACCATCAACAGGGCGGGCACGACGTCGCGGACGTGGCAGGAGAAGCCGACGCTCTTCTTCAAGTTCGCGGGCACGGACAAGGGCGTCAAGGAGCAGGTCGACATCGTCCGGCAGCTGGCCCGGCAGGCGGGCAGCACGGGCTTCGACTTCGCGCGCAGCACCGAGGAGCAGCTGGAGCTGTGGTCGGCGCGCAAGGAGGCGCTGTGGAGCACCATGTCGTCCAAGAAGGAGGGCGAGAGCGTGTGGACGGGCGACGTGGCCGTGCCCATCTCGAGGCTGCCGGACATCATCGAGGAGACCAAGGACGACATCAGGAAGAGCGGGCTGTTCTCGACCATCGTCGGCCACGTCGGCGACGGCAACTTCCACGCCATCGTGCTGTACGGCGGTGGCGAGAGGAAGATCGCCGAGGAGGTCATCCACCGCATGGTCAAGAGGGCCATCGAGATGGAGGGCACGGTTACGGTGAGTTCAACTATCCTTGCTTACCCACGCGCGTTTGCTTCTTCGAATTAGTGACTAACCTGGACCCAAAATATCAGGGCGAGCACGGAGTCGGTCTGGTGAAGCGTGACTACCTGCCACACGAGCTCGGCGACAGCACGGTAGACGCCATGCGAAAGGTATGAGATAATTCCGTGATTCCATTATTGCGTCTCCTTGTTCTGGGTTCTTCGGGGTTGATACTGACGTTTGCACCCCCGTACAGCTCAAGCAGGCTTTCGACCCGCTGTGCCTGCTCAACTGCGACAAGGTCGTCCGGATGGAGAAGCCCAAGGCCGGCGAGGTCTCGGAGTGGTGAGAGGTAGCAGCAACGTAGCGGCCTGCTTGTGTATATTTTTATGAATTGAAATGTTCTGTCAAAACTATGCGGGCAAAGTGACATCTACTGGCTGTTCGATGCCCGGGGAGAGGTCACATATGTAAGAAGCTGGTAGGAACCTCTTACCTCCACCGTGCATTGCCTGTCGCGTCTATATATGCTTCCTAGAACGGCTACTTGCCGGACAATGAGATGACCCCGTATGCTTCTCAATCAAGCGAGCGACATATCAGCTTGGATTAAGGTTCGACGTGATACAACGCAACTCCATGCACCTTCCTCGGAGTACTTGGGAGGATAAGAAGCCAAATTTGGTAAGCACCACTTGCTCACTGGAGAAATATACATATATATATATGTGTGTGTGTGTGTGTGTGTGTTACACGTCTGCACCTTTGACTGGAAAATAAGTATCAAGCCATCTGTCTATTCCACTGATTAATCACGTTGATGGGAGTAGTATACGGAGGCCTGTCTGAAGGAGCAAGAGTAAGCACGTATTAGGGTAGCGCCAGGGCGGTACATCATCGTCACTCGTGACAGGGGAGGTGTGGTTTATGCATGACCAGCATGCATGCAGGAGTGAGAGGTAGGAATACAGGAAAGAGTCTGAGTTAGAGTTATTCTAGACCATCGCTCTGCTGGATGTTGGATGCTAGATGTTGGATGCGCAACGTACATAGGCAGGCGACTACGCCACACACGGGGCGGCGTCTAATGATCGGTGGTTGTGCTGCTGTGGTGCGCAACGGGCAACTAGACGCCTGCAGGTCCTTTGGTCTTGTGGCGGATTGGAGAGGGAGGGAGGGAATATTTCCAATTGGGAAGAGGACAAGGCACAGCCCGCATCACCCCATTGACCCAGCCACTCGGGACGGGGCAGAATCTACAGTAGCTCAGTCTGTCTCCAAGGTTATGCTTGCTACTGTATCTATGAATACCTGATTCCTTGTGTACGTTTGCAGGGTTTAGTCTGCCAGTCTGTCTCTGCCTCTGAATGATAAACCTGTAGACCCGTAAACCTGTAAGGCTGTAAGTTGGCTTGGCGGCTTTAGCGGTGTGTTGGAACACACCCGTGGACTGCATCATTCATTGGTTACTTGGAGTATGTTTGAGGCTGGTGTGTCCCCCCCTGTCTGGCCTGTTTCCCCCCCCCCTCCTTCATGGGCCCCTGGGGCCCCTCTGAGACCTGCAGATGCAGAAGGGCACTTACCTGTTCCAAGGTTACCACCGTTACCACCTTTAGCACCTGTGGAATGTCTTACCAACACACAGGCTACAGTAGGTACCGCTACAGATTAGGCGACATGATTTGCTGTGCCCGCCCATCCGATGTCCGACGTGGGCAACCTTGGACAAGCTTGGACAAGCTCGAACACCCGCATCGTATTACTGTATCGCCCAGTCGCTGTCCCCACATGCAACCCATCCTATCCCATCTTCTTCCCTTTTCCTGTCCGTATAGCCATCTACTTTCCCTGGATGATCCTGATCTCGGCTTGTAGTCCTCATCTCTAGCTTTGCATATATCCATACATACGTACACTAAGCTGCTACTCCCTGTCTTCCGGCGTTGCTCTGTAGCAGTCTGGCAGTATAGGAATCACCACGACAGAGTTGTTGTTTGCTTACCAGGACCAATCGACGTCGCGGCCGCATTACCTCGCCATTCGCCTCGCCACGCGACTTGCTTTGGCTGCTCGGACGACTAATGGTGGCAGAGCTGCACCTGACTGACCCGACTGACCTGGCTGACCTGGTATCTGGGCTGTTCGGACGCTGAACGCTGCTTGCCAACAAGCGCCGCCCGCTTCGAATATTGAGCCTTTACTTTACTTTACGAAACCCACATCTTCCCCGTCGCTGTGGTTCTTATCTCTCTTCAGCTCGCCACGTTCGGCCCCCCCGAGGCTCACCGTTATCATGCCGTCAATTGGTCGTGCAGCATAGTTCTCACGACATTCTTACTATATACAGTATATACTTTGATGCCGGTGGATACGTCGTTGTCGGGAATCCATCATATATCAAAACATGCCCCGCCTATCCCGTGTAGAAGAACTACCGGTCGACCCCTCGACCGGTCCCGCCTCCGCCATCCTTCAACGTCAAACTACCGACCAGCCATGGACGGAAGCAATCCCTCGAGGTGACCCCACAGACACCGCAGACAACCATACTACCGGCTCAAGCCAGGATGCCATCAACGGTACACCAAACACCACTGCCATAGTGCGTTGTAGTCCGACCTCACTGTTCCCCAGAGGGTGCTCCTAGCTCACACTTGTCACAGATCATTGCCGCCGTGGTAGTGGGCGTCGTCCTTCTTGTCTGCATCTTCATCCTGCTCCGAACCCTCCGCGCTCGCTACCCCGAAGCAAAGCGACTACCCGCGCCTCTAAGGAAGGTCTGGCAGAAATGGAACGTAAAGACATACATCCCCAAGGGCCAATACAAACGGACCGGTGACTCGGACGATGACCACCCGACCAACCAGATCCGCATGCGCGAGGCTAACCTCGAGGATGCCCTACACCAAACACTCGCCCAGCAGGAAGCCGTAGCCCGCGGCGCCCAGGCCACCACCACCACCACCAACACCCACGACGATGGCGTCAACCGAAACACATCGGTCCGCTCCGTCATGACCTTACCAGCATACCGGCCCCAGGCCACCGACATGGAACAAGTCCTCGGCCGCGAAGGCGAGCGCGACGGTATCGACACAGTCGTGGAGATGCCCACGGCAGAGGAGGACGAGACCATGCGCGAGGAAGAGATGGACGCACTCTACCAGATCCGCGTAGCCCGACGACGACAGATCGCCGAGCGCGAGCAGCGCAGGCAGGAGCGCCGGGAAGCGAGGGAGCGGCGCGACTTCCTCACCCTGCACGACGTCCGCGAGCGGGCCAGGATCTCGGCCGAGCAGGCCCAGAGGGAGGTGGAGGAGCTGCGGACCGCACACGAGGCCATCAAGCAGTCGCGGGCGCGCGCCGTGAGCAAGGTGAGCTACCACGAGGTCGGCCTGGTGCGCGCGGACGGGACGAGGCTGCGGGCGAACAGCGGCGAGAGCGAAAGGATGGGCCTCCTGAGCGACGCGGCCAGCATCGCGCTGAGCACGCAGGACAGCCACACCCAGCAGCGCAGGAGGGCGCCGAGCGCGGCGCCGAGCGCGCATAGCGTCATCAGCATCGACACCCTGCCGAGCAATACCCCGGCGGGCACCGCGACGCGGTCCCGCTCCGGGACGGGCCACAGCAGGCAGAGCTCGAGTGGCCAGCTGGGCGAGAGCCTCCTCCCACGCACGGAGTCGGCGCTCTCGCAGCGGGCTGGGTCTAGCCCCGAGCTGATCGATCCCGCCGAAGCCGAGCCGGGTGACGAAGACGTCCCGCCCCAGTCCCCGCCGGGATACGAAGACGTCTCGCTCGAGGAGATAACCCCCGCGCAGTCGCGACACTCCGCACACTCTTCTGTGCCGTCCGGGACCGATAGTCCCTATCCCGAGCCGCCGCCTGGCTACCCGGGCCAGGCGAGACAGAACAGGCTGAGCGCGCACATGGCGGAGCTGGCCGAGCAGCAGCGGCTGGCAGAGGGGGGGCATAGCAGGTCGGGCTCCGGGGTTGCAGGCGGCACGCCGCAGCTGCCGAGCCTGAACCTGGACGCGTTGCCGCAGATTGTGATCGAGCCGTCGAGTGCGGTGCCGAGGGACGAGGGGCACGAGGAGGAAAGGCGATGAGAACTGTAGAAAGGGGGGGAAAGAAGGTGGGAGAGACTCAGACTTGTATATGCCGACGGA
>LKEB01000001.1:1660816-1684813 GCA_003795295.1 Cytospora leucostoma | reverse complement strand
TTAGATGGGAGCCAGGAGAGTATTGACAGACAATACGCACGTGTTTACGGATTGGAAATGATATCATGATGGAGGCGGCGGTGGGTATAATTCCATTTTTCATACAATCATCTATCTCCCGAGGCGGCAGCACTCCTTCTGGGCCAGATACCACACAGTCTCGAGTTGTATATACCTGGGAGGCTCATCACATCAGGAGAAGATTGGGGCACTCTGGGGTGGGTGGTTTGGAAATGTACACACTTGGAATCTATTGCTCCGGGTTCGAGGAAACAAGAGGGGGTGGATATCTATTATCTATACGGATACATGTCTCGGCCTGTCCCTGTTGTGGCGCGGAGCTGAGTATACTGGTGTGTATCAGAGCGTCATTTAATCTACCGTCTTCAGCAAGCCAGGTGATTAGCTGGTCTGCTTCCTTATGTAGAATGGGATAGGACAATGCTAATGAGGACGGGACGGAGGCAATACACAATTTAGTAGCAAGTAGAGAAGGACTTCGAAGGAGATACTTAACGAGGCGTCTCCGCTCTATCATGTTTTACGTCCCCGTGGTCTAGCATCTAATACTACCAGGCTGTCTGTCCCGGGTAGATATCGTCTATATACAAAGCTCATTATACATCGACAGACATAGAGCGTCAGAAGGTCATGCACGACCATGTTCGTATAGCCCACACCAGCACTCATCACTACTCATCATCATCATCACCACCACCACCACTAGTCTTCCTCGCCCTCGACCTCGCAAGCCCGATGACATCGACCCACCCCTCAGGCCTCAACCTCCCTCCGGGGTACACACCACGGATATACCCCTCCCCCTCAGTCGCCCACGCCAGGAGCCTCTCCTCCTCCCCCCACTGGGCCATAGCCATCAAGCCCACGGGCAGCAGGCCCCCCTCCGCGTCCCCCGCCCCAGCGACCGGGTCGGACGGCCTCGCATACCCCACCGGCACCGTGGCGGCAGGGCACCCGCTGCTGTTGGCCAGCCAGGCGTACGTCATGCTCCGGAGCGTCCTGTTCCCGTCCGTGAACCCACGCGCCTGGTCCCCGGGAGAGACGGCGTACCCGACGTCCGGCATCACCGGCGACACCACCAGCAGGCCCGGGTATCTCTCGTACAGGAACGCCAGGTGCGACATGATGGCGGAGCGCACCTGCGCGAACTTCATGTAGTCGTTGGCCGTCGTCTGCGCCCCGAGGGCGGTGGTCACCTGGTTCGCGGGGCTGAGGAGGTCGGACCAGTGCTGGCCCTTGTTGTTGTCGACGCCGACGCGGTCCCGCGCGTTGTCGGCGCTCTCGGTCAGGCACGTCGCGCCGTGGGCGATGCGCCCCTCGTGCAGCAGGGGGAGGTCGATGTCCACGCCCTCGTAGCCCAGGGTCCCGGTGTAGTGCGCGACCGCGCGGTCGAAGAATGCTAGGACCTCCGGGGTGGATTCCCTGATCCAGGGGCGGCAGAGGCCGATGTATCTCTTTTCCCTGGGGTCGGGAGGCCGCGAGGGCGCGAAGAGCGAGGTGACGGGGTCGGCCGGGTCGGGCTGGTGCGCCATGACGCGGTACGCGACCTTGAGGTCGGCGACGTTGGAGGCCATGGGCCCGACGATGCACATGCTGCTGTTGACGACGGTGGTCCTGCTGTGGGACGTCTTGATGGCGCACTGGCCCGCGACGGCGGGCGGGATGCGGATGGAGCCCCCCGCGTCGGTCCCCACGCAGAGGGGCACCAGGCCCGCGCCCAGGGAGGACCCCGCGCCCGAGGAGGAGCCGCCCGGGTAGTAGCCCTTGTTGTACCAGTTGACCGGGGTGCCCGTGGCCGGGTTGCAGCCCGTCGTGTCCATGCCGATCTCGTGCTGGTTCATCTTGCCGACCATGACGGCGCCGGCCTCCTCGAGCTTCTCCACCGGCCAGGCGGACCTCGCGCTGGGCCTCGAGAAGTACTCGTACTCGTCCCGCACCTTCATGCCCATCGTGTTGACGTAGCCCTTGACGTCGACGTCGGCCTTGACGCCGAAGGGGACACCGTCCAGGATGCCGATCGGCCGGCCCTGGGCCCACCGCTCGGTGGAGGCCCGGGCCGATGCGAGGACCTCGTCGACGTGGATGTCCAGCCAGGCCTTGGAGTACTCGGTTGGGGAGTCCACGTCGCGCCTGATGAGGGGGAGTAGAGCTTCTACGACCTGGAGGGGTGTGGCCTCGCCGGATTTGTAGAGGGCGTGGTAGTCTGCGAAGGAGGACCACCGGCCCTCCAGGTCGGCTGGTTGGGGAGTGAGGAGGTCATCCTCGAATGTGGGCGGAGGTGGTGGTGATGATGAGTCCGAGAGCGGGATGACGGTGGGCTGGACGGCGTATTAGTATATACAGATGACCACATGAAGAGATAGTAGAGGTGATGGTAAGATATGAAACAAGTTTTCCACATACGTCAAACCTCCATTTGTGCTTATCCAGCCCCTCGACGCTCCTCAGCTTGCTGAAACCGGCGTTGTTGTACAGGAACCTCTGGATGGCAGGACTCCTTATAACACTACAGGTGACTGGTCGTCAGATATCTGCTGGAGTGCTGTGTCTCTTTCTTATCAGTGAGGCCTGGAGAAACTAACATGGCTGCACCAATCGCTAGAGGCAGACCGCGCAGTGCAGGGTTCTTGTCCTCCTCGACCTTGTAGCTGATGTTGGTGGCCTCGACGGGCTTTGGGTAGTCGGCGAAACGTTGTGAGGGCGCCATGATCAACAACACCTCAGATGCTTATAGATGTAAGGTAGCCAGCTGGCTGGCAAGAGAGAAGGCGGCAGAAGTGGAATCGAAATCTCTGATAATCTGATTCCAGGTTATATAGTAGAGGTGATGGCCAACAGGTGATTGTGCATGTTTTTGTTGATAGAGCAAAACAAGAAGCTGTGGTTGAATTTAGTTGCGTTCAGTTGAGTTGCTCACTTGGCTCACTCAAGCGCGTGGAAAGTCGAATGCTCCTTCCAAAACAACACTTCGTTGTTGTGACTTGTCAAAATACGAAGCATCCAGATGCCCTGATATCTCTATCGAACACTCGCCCAATCGGATCACATTACGAGTCTGAAGATGTAAATAAACTGTCTGACTGCACCTCAGACATCCCAATACTATGCTGATGATGGACGCAATCACCAAGCAATCACCATGGCTTCGACCAGACGTGGTGAATTATGCAGTAATGGGTACCTGGATACATAATCAGATCATAGGAGGAACACGGATGCCTCTGCGGCCAGTGTAATTTTGAACCAGAACATGCGTAAGTTTCCGAGGTTCCAAGGTTGTTACAAAGTATAGGTCCACGTGTAAGCATCACGGCGACCTTGTGGCAGCGCAGCCAGCCCACTGCAGCCAGCCCCCCTCCCCAAGCCGTTAACAGCCCCAGCGGGGTCCCTCAGTGTTGGTCCATCGGCCTATTGGTCCCAAGTTCCAGGGGGATTTGCGCACACACGTGAGCTACTGCACATGTGATCTCGTACTGGCGTAGCTTTTAAGATTAGGGATACGTAACTTTGCCGCCGCCGCTCACTGCTGTACATACCTATCTGCACTGCACATAGGTGCTGCAACGGGTGATCACAGTTCCATCGTACCCTCTTTTCCCAATGGACCCCCTTTTTGCGAAGATGCCTCGGCTTCTCTTTACTCGAAGGAGTAAAACGGGCTGAACAAAAGACCGCTTGCGTTGTTTTCGGGCATCTATCTATCTATCTATCTATCTATCTATCTGACTATCCAACTTGATGCCAAAGCAATATAACTATATCGGTACATCATGTGAGGGAAATATTCATATCTCTGTATCTCGCTATGAAGGCAATTGTGGGGGTCACAATCATAACAATAGCACAAGGATATTACAGTATACTAAGCATGCATGTATGCATGCACAGGTGATTTTGATGATATTTGCCTCAATTGCCTCGATGGATAATCCCATCTATCTTTAGCCGGAGGACGGCATTTGCAGAAATGATCTGGTGATTTCCAGAATGGGGACCCAATCCAATCCAACCCGTTTCAACCCAAATTCACCCAATGGCTGTTCATGCCAGACTCCGACCCGGTGAACCGAATACCAAAAAAAATCAAAAACACGCCTCCGTGCGCAGCTGACGCCCCGTGCTGTCTGCTGCTATTGTTCCTCCGCCTTCCCACCGTAATGCCGAGCCTTTTTTCGCTGGCATGGGCCTGATTTCCTGTCCAACCCCTTTTCTCCAATGTGTATGCATGGAAAAACAAAAAACAGGTGATGATGGCTGTAGGTTATGTTGTGAAACAGTGTGTAGTATAACTCCGTGGGCGAATAGAAAGAACCGCCAAACGCCTTGCCAGTAAGTCGAAGTTGGATGCCAGACCTGGCCATGGGCAATGTGAGAACCGGAAAAAGGTAATGAGAACGAAACGCTGTGTTCTCTTAAAACGTATTCCAAAAGTGTGTTGTTTGTAATGTGATGGGGAGGGGGGTGGTATCGCAGTATTTGCCGGACCACCATAGAACTTATCGCCGGATGTTGACGGCCGAGTATGTTTGGGTCGGTGACCTGACGATCACCGTCGCCCCAGTTTCAGCAGCCGGGTCCGAAGCCAGAGTATGAACCTGGTCCAGTAGCTCTGCGTCCTCCTCTTGGCCCCGCTGGCGCGCTTCGGGGCCTCGAACCGCACGTCGGCGACGTCGGGCTCAAAGCTCGGCTCCACGCCTCCCTCGGTGCTCTCGTAGGTCCTGCTCATGAACGCGGACCCGGGCCTCTGGACCTTCTCGTTGATCGTCTCCGGCCTCAGGATCTCCACGGACTTGGTGTGCCGGGTGTCGGTCACGGTGTTGGCTTCCGAGGTCCGCTTCCGTGAGAAGGACGGCCTGCCCACCACCTTCTCCATCTTGCTGTCCTTGCGCTCCCTCTTCTTGCGCTGCTCCGATTCATATTTCTCCTGCTTGAGCCTCTCGGCCTCCTCGAACTTGCGCCTCGCCTCCCTGATGTCCTCCCGGCGCGCACCCGTGTCGATCTCGCTGCGGCTCCGTAGGCGGAAGGCCCCCTCCAGGCTGGTCCGTATGGGTGACATGGGGCCGGTGGATGGGGTTGCGGTGGGGAGCGTGAGCGATGGTCGGGGCGAGTCGGCGCTGCTCGTGTTGTTGAGCTGCAGGTCGGAGTTCGAGTAGGACGACGTGTTTATGGATCCATGGGTGGCTTTGGCCGGTGGTGGTGGTGGTGATGATTGAGGTTGTGGGTGGGAGCGGCGGATGGGAAGCGTGTTCACGCGCAGGGGCGGCCTCGTGGCATTGACGTCGTTGTTGAGATCGGTGAGCGACGAGGTGCGCTGGCTTGTGAGCGACGGTCGCCTCGTCAGGCTGGCGGTCGAGTGACTGTTGATGCTGGGCTGCGGCCTCTGATTAGGGTGCGCGGACAGTGACTGTGGTAGGGAGGTGGAGCGCGGCAGGCCAATTTCAATTTCGTCGTCTTCGTTCTCGGTGATGACCGTTGGCGAGTAATCTCTGGGCATATTGTTGTTGTTGTCGCGCTCAAATGATGTGAAGGAGTTGGCATAGGTCACTGGCGGGGTGCTCGTGCGCGGCGTCTGCTGGAAGGGGTGTACAAATGAGCCCCCGCCCCCGGTATAGCCAGGCCGATGGTGGTTGCTACTGCTGTTTGTCGCTATTGAGGTGCCCGAGGGGGATCGTGCGTGCTGCTGGAACCTTCCTCGGTTGTTGATGCTTCTTGCTATCGATGCGACCGACTCGCCGCCCCCGATAGGCGACACCATCTCTGGAGCGCAGGGTGTACTTCTCGGTGCGCTGGTATATCCTGATGGCTCCCATGGCGTGACCGGGAAGCTCACATCTCGGGCGGACCGGGTCGTGCTTGTGGGCGCTGATTCGTATATGCCCCCGCATCCAAAATCGGCTGTCTGGTCGTCCCAGCCCCTGTCGAGGTCGAGCGAGTTCTTGGGCGACTGAGGGATGACCTTCTTCAGTATCGGCTTGACCATCTTGCCTCGTGGTTTCGTGATCTTGTTGGAGTGGTGGGAATATGTCGGGACACCCGCGAGGACCGTCGTCATGTCTGCTAGATTTTCTCGCACCATGGGGTTCCGGTCCGGTGTCTACGGAGGGAGAGGGGAAGGGGGGAGGATGGGGAGAAGAGAGAGAGGCTAAAGAGCCGTCGAGGGGCCACGAAGAGGGGTTTGTTCTCGTGGCGGTTGCACCCGCATGCCAGGTCGGAGGAGGATGATGATCCCTTTTTTGTCTCTTTCTCTTTGGGTTTCCTTTTGGACTGAGGGGAATACTGCCGGCAATTTGAATCTCTAATGTCCGATCTCACAATTGATTGTCTGATGATGGTTTGAAGACTTGAAACCAAGAGACTGAAGACTGAAACAAAGAAGCAGACAAGTAGTACACGCAATGCGCCTCTCGACCAGGAGATTCAGGTGCGGGATGGCAGGGAGATATGTAAAGATGTAGAGCACGAACGTTTGTATGTATGTATGTATGCATGTATGTATGTAATGTATGCAGATAGACAATAAAAAGAGGAGATATAAGAGGGGGAGGGGGGGAGGGGTTGAGATGTGATTGATTGATTGAGATAGGTAGGTCAGTAAGTGGTGCGGTTCGCAGAATCGTCTCTCAAAGTCCAAGCCCAAAAAAGACCACTGTCCGGAAGGGCTGATGACCTGCCCGTGAGCGGAGTAGACGGCAAGTCGGTGTGAGCTTGGGGCAACGGATATTGACGGACAGGAAGCTGACTGGTCTCGCGGACTTGGGCGCAGGAACAGGCCTGAGTCCAGAACCTCTACTCTGGTACCATGTCTAGGGTATCTCTAGGGTATCTCTAGGGTATGTATGTACTAGCAGCGTCAGTAGCTTCTCAGGGCTTCTATTCCGTGTTCCGTGGATGGGGAATAGAACAATAGCATGCATGCCATGCAGAGAAGGCGTCCGCAATCGTCCCAATCCGTCCTGTCTTCTCCTGAGGTTTGCAGCACAATCGAAGGCTTTTCCCCAGCTTCCTGCTTCCCTCGAATCCCTGGAATAGGCGGTGTTCCTGAAGAGATGGCCCAGATGGCGCTGGTGGCCCTGCTTAGAGCCTCAACCCGCTGTTCTGCTACCCACTATTCATACATAATACCATATAACTGTATCCACCGTTGCGGTCCCACAACTTCCATACTCCACTCCGGCCTGCTGCTGTTGACCGCCTTGAATCGTTCGGGAATAGCAGGCATAGCAGGCACAGCAGGCATAGCAGGCATATACATAGTAGTCCCAGTCCTGCGTGGGGAAGACAGAGGGCGGATTGATTGGAGGGGGGAACCGGATCATCGCCCTATTTCGCCTGTGCCTGTGGTCCCCTGTGATTTTGACACTCCTGACAGGCCCAAATCTCGGGTTTCTGGTGGGCCGATGTTCCCAGTAGGTAGTATTGCTTTCTGGGGAAGACGGATTGGAAGGAAAATGCCTCTCTGGATCATCTGGATCATCTGGATCATCGCTCAACTCCGAGTGCCTTACATAAATCCATTCATCATTGCTCAATGTTACCAGAACGTCGGGACCAGTTGGAAGCCGTCATTGCTCATCAATGCCCATCAATGCTCATCAATGCTTCCAACCCGTGCCGAACCCGTTTTCAGATATGAAACTCTAGTGTGCCATGGTACCAACCTGCCTGCCTTTCTCAAGCTTTGGAGGAGATAAATCATGTTGCTTGGCTTACTTGCTGTCTGCCCTGACAGTCAGTCCTGCTTGACAATGGTCGCCGACCCGAGCGAGTCGTGGACCAAAAGTGCTCAGCATCCATCCCATTCCGGCTTATTGGCACCTCTGGGCACTGCTGTCATGCCCGTGTGACAGACATGAAGTACTGTACTTGCGGCACCTTTCCCCTCCATTAGGAGGGTTTATGATGACAGGCAGGCACAACTTCGCTTGTCTATAAACCAGAGTAATCCTTATGCCTGGTAATGCAAACCCGCACGTCCCTATCTTACCACGTTACCTCCTCCTCGGCGGTCGGGCCTACATATGTAACAACGAGCTCCCCGGGCCAGGCATCGTGCAGCATGGCTTGTGATAGCTCCGGAGGTTGGCCTGTTCTTCTGCTCTCCTGTCCACCCTCGCGGCCTCGCGTGATCCCTTCTGCTTAGAGGTCAGTCGCCTTTCCCAAGCCGCCGGGGCAGGGAACGTACAATTGTCGTCGTCACATTCGGCCCGTATCTCTTTGGGTGAAGCGTGCAAGCCCCGCCCCGGTCTGGATCTCTTCAAACTTATCTTTTCGGCAGTGCTTGTGAGTTTGCCTGGCTTTCCAAGGTTCATTGCATGCTTTCATCATGGTTTACGACACGACCAGCAACCTCTGGCTTCGTGAAACAAGCCACGGTCGTTCTCTTCTCCTTCCGTTTTTCTTCTGTTTCCGTTTCATCTGTCCCGAAAAGGACCTGGACATATGTCCAAAGCCATCAATTCGAGTTACACCTGGTACTGGCTGGCATGTCGCAACTGAGAGGAGGCTTATGTGGTCTTGGATGTCTAGCGGGTGTGCTGGCGGGTGTGGCGTCGAATCAATGCTTCATGTATTTGTATTCCTCGCCTTGCATTCCTGGCCTTGATTCTCCATAGATCTGGCAGTCAGGTGCCCGTATCTTGCGGACTGTATCGTGTCCCTGATGGCCGAGATGACAGCTATATCAGACTGCCTATAGTAGCTTCATCATGCCGCCATCGCTAAGTACGTGGAGCATTGTGGAGTGAATAAGTCCAACATTGGACCCAACAAGTTCTTGAACTCCTATGGCTAGGGCACATCTCTGAGGCTGTGTTCATTGACGGTATCCAAGTCTTTGCTCATGCTGCCTGGTACAGCTTCTACCTTTCGCGAGATCCAGGAGCCTATATTATTGGTGTCATAAGTGGAATCGTGTGTTCCTTCGAATTCGCATCGTGTCTATGCCATACTACGCCTCGAGCTACTGACCATCCCCCGGGGAGCTTTGGAGCAATCAGCTGGCTCCAGTCATCAGGGCGAGAGCCTGAGCTTCCTATACCCCTCGGTCCTGACGCTCCTGGTCAGCTACTTGTTCTCCGAAGCCTAACCTCAGATTACGGCTATCTTTGACCCGCGGTATCCTCAGCAACATGTTCGTCCTCCTAGGCCTTACCAGGTCATTGGGCCGGGGGAATGGGGGGAAAAGGGGAAGGGGGCAAAGTCAAGACTCGTCAGGACGCGGCTCTTCGAATGCATCAGTGCACACAGATGGTCAAGTTCTTTATCGCCGTCACCAATCTGCTCATCCCAACAGCCGTAGAACAGCGACACCAGACGACTTCCAGGGATATGGTGCTGTGATCCCGCGGGTAGTGGTCTTCTTGCTGTTCATATACCTCTCAGAGTTCCATGCCAGCTGCCACTTATGGACACACAAGCAGGAGTGTAGGGCATCCGGAAAGCTAGAACTCAGGGTGGCGGAGAGCATCGCCTACCAGATCCAAGAAAGCGATAACGGAATCCGAACTTTTCACTCTCAGGCCACGAACTATACCGTGGTACCTTGGGCAGCCCCTCATGGGCGAACTTTCTGGGACTTGGCGCCGAATCATGATATGGGCCAGAGGATTGTAGTACTACAAATAGATAATTGCCCAACCTGATGTCGGGTCCGACACCTGGGCACTATGCCGTAAGAGAAGCTCGCTCAGGAGGGAGAACGGACAACATAGAAAGTGACACCGGGCACTTATCCTATAACTCCAAGAGAAATGATAAATATGGACCATAGTCTATTCTTGACACACAGACGGTGTAGAGGGGTCACTCTGAGGCTTCATCTCTCTACGCAAACTGCCGCAGACTCCTCTCGGGCCTTGCGTGTGAGGCGACGCATGGAAAACTCCTTGACCTGAGCTACGTCGGAGTGCATTGAATCCTACTTCAACAGCTGGTATTATTGCCTGTAGACGGAATCTAAGTGTTGTGATGATGATATAGGTTCTTAGTCCTATAAAAACTCTCTGGGAAGACGACCTCCGAGGTCTCCCTTCAACGAGTGTACTCACCGTCCGAGGTCGTAGCGGGTGGCAGATAATTTGATTTATTCAATGAAACACCTCAGGCAAAGGCAGGACATTCTAAATCGGCAGTCAGGGACATACGATCTCAGTCTCTTGATATTGAGACGAAGGCTTAAAAGTCGATGATGTACAACTGTGTAAGGCGACATCGATGTCGTTGACCTAGAAGATTTCACATGGTGAACATAGTCCGATTCGAACTATGATATAGGTCGACGTTCGTATAACGCCTGTGTAAGGTATGTAGCTAGCATCGATACAAGTGAAAATGACAAATTATTAGGTGGCCGTTGGTTGAGAGATCTAGGGCGCTGTTCAGCCGACCATGCCTCATGACACTTTCCTTGAGAACAGCGCTGCCCCAATTGAACAACCTCAAACAACAATTATATAGTCTCTCATTACCAGGTCATATGTCGTGCGTGTCGATATGTTATACTCGACAACCACGAGCCCATTCCTCGATCCCCTTCCTCAATCTCGTCGTCACCAGTCACGTCGAGGACGAGGAGAAGACGACGTCCTACCACGCTACAGCATCAGCAGTCCTATATGAAATGCATGCAGAGCACAAAAATGCCGAAGACAACCTAAGGTTCCCAGAAAATCAACCTCATCATACCACCAAAGGCTTGCGCTCGCGACCTCATCGTGCCTAGAGCTGATGACCACATCAGGCCCGGTGAGTTTTCACTCCTCCTCGAAATGCCCAGAGGGTGGTGTTGATATGATCATTGTCCATCTCGAAACAATAGAAGCACCTTATCCTACACGAGGATTGCGAGGATACGAGAAACCTCCAGAAACAGCCACTGGGCTGGTTGGCAGCACTCAGTCTCGTTACCCTCTACGGACGCCAGACTATTAAGTCGAAAGCAGTCACGACAAGTGGCACATACGCCAGAGGTCCTCATGGTGGTGGACGTGCGAATTCGCATTGAGATCGAATGCAACTCTCCGGGCTGGAACAGGGATGCTTCTGCGGGCACTTGAACATGTTTCAAGCATCGTGATAATGAATGAATCTTTATTGCGCATTGCCCGGCATACCACAAGCAACGCGGTGACGGGATCAATGCCAGTACCTCCATCGAGAGACCCGTGGTCTTCGTGAAGGGAGCACTCGCTCACAATACTCAAGCATCGGCACAGCCAGGCCAGAATGGGACAGCGACTCCCAGGGATAGCTTGTGAGAACGCAGACAGAGCGCATCTCGTGACGCCATTTCCAGGGTGCCGGGTAAAGCACGGTAGACTGGGCATCAGAACATAGACTGAGCAGTCATGTCCCAGCTATGCAGCTGAGTGCCGATCAGACAAGCATCAGGCGCATGCCTGCGGGCGTATGATCAGTATCATCGCGAATACGGAATACCTAGGTATTTAGTATGCCCGAGCCGCGTCGTGCGCGTGTGAAGTAGGGCTATGTGTACAATAACGTCCGAAGAGGAAGGAGAGAATGTCTTGTGCAGATGATGACTAGCGATGTGAGAAGGGCATTCACCATATTTGAGACTTTACCAGCGCTCTGGGATTTTTTTGATAACGCAGGAGACATCATTTTCACACGAATGATCGTGATCGAGCGGAGCACCGGCCGCCAAAAGGGGTCAGGTATCGAAATGACTTCTCACTTCCCTATTTAGTTTGATACTCTCAGAACCGCTCCGCTTGGGGCAATAGGCTGGAATACGGAATCCATCAAAATCTGCAGTGATCTTCGTTGCGTCTTCTGGCTAATGCGGCCCCGATACGTGTTGTAAGTCAGCGTACAAGAGAATGCTTCCTCTTCTTGGTTTCCCTCATGAGATCTGTCTGACGTATCGCAGAGACGATTCTATTACCAGAGAGTGACGGGTGTATTCAGGCGACAGGGGCGGCACTACCCTCGTCAACTTGAGACCTTCGCAAGTGGCAGTCTTTCACCCAGCCGAGGTATGTACTGCGGGGTTTGACGATAATGATTCCCTCCCCAGGGGCCACAACGCAAGCCTGTGAGGTTTTGCTGTTGCTGCGAGCTGGCAGATGCTCTTCCCCATAATTCTTTGCCATCGGAGTAGCCCTGAATACATGACCGGAGACTGTCGGGCCAATTGACCAAGAAGTCCCAGCAGGGTTTCTCCGTGCCTGTGGCTAAGTCGACAGGTGTCCCTCGGCAGCCGAAGAGCCAGCCTCGTCGTTTCCATATTCTTTGAGCCCACGATCTGAATGCTCCTTGGCCGACGAACAAGCGCAATGTGGATAACTCGTGACCCTTCTATGTGGTACGAGGCCCGAAGAGGACTGAAGCTGCATGTAGCTCCGCCACTGCTTCGGGGCTTGAAGTCAGGACAATGACAGACACCAGATGAGCCGATGTCACTCATATATGACGCGACAAGTAAGCAGCTGTAACATGCGTAGGACAAATGTTTGAATGAAGAAAGTAAGTCTGTATGGAGAAACAGCCAAAGACATATGCAAGCCCTTTTAGATGAAGATTAGGAAGGTCGCGCCGAGGCGCTCAAGAGCTTAAACGCGCCGGCATGAGTCTCGCCGCGCACCCCAGCCGATCTCCCATGTGGACTTCCATCCCTAACGATGAAGGAGGTTCACCCCAGCGCTCTATTCGAGAAGCGGGAATGCCTTGGTGCGTCCCCGTGCCCTACTCCCGCCAGTCGACTTTACTTCTTTGGCCCGTTGGGTTCCATCCCAGGCGAAGGTGCTTTCGCAGTGGTGGAGGGGTGGGAGGAAGCGATACTCATTCATCCTTGGAGGGTGTGCAACCCACATGCTCTACCAGTCGGTGTCAGGGGTCGGTGTTCAAAACGCACTCCTACTGTCCCGAAAGACGGAGTAGCGTCAAAACAGGAGAAACGAACGATGAGAAACCAGGCTGTCATTTGCCCGCTTTTTGTCCGTGGCTTGCTCATTGTTGTCTTTGGAAGACTCAGTAGAAAGGTACATCGAAGGTACTTCACTTACACATAGTATCGATTTTTTCCCTCATGTGCAGACGAGTGGAGATACGACAAGTTCTAGGTTACTGACCAGGGTTGTATCGCCGACTAGGTCATGATTGAGACACATCATCAGGGTGCATGAGATAAGCCTCTTGGGGGTCGAAGAACACTGTGAGAACGAGTCAGTATCGCATGACCCAGACTTACATAGTGCAAAGAAACGTGTTGGACAACAAATCTTGCGATTTCATGGTACGCCGTCGCTGCCGTTACCCTGTCAGACGTCGAGTATGTGATCAAGTATGATGCCGGATTCCCGAAGGTGGGATTCGCTACGAGCAGTCTGCATCCTTCGAGCACCATCGGGTGTTATAAATAAATCGCGGCATGCATGGTAGCCTTCTGGGCCTTGCGCAACATTGATAGACAGCAACAGTAAACCGTTGGGACTAATAGGACTGGCCTAGACATCCGAAAGATACTGACGGCTCGGCCTCTCCCGTCTCAAGGATGTGCCGATTAACAAGTTCGGGTTTGTCTTCCCGCAACGCAAAGATGCGACAGCCATGATAACGCTCACACCATGTTGTCCCAAAAACGAAGCAGGCGGCTGCTGGCATGCCTGCTGAAAGGCCAAGGTTGTTGACGGTGAATTGTCGCAAATGAGAAACAGTCACGGCCTGCCGTCAATGAAACTCAATGTCGGGACAAGTTCGGTACGGTACACGGCGAAATGATTACAACCTGTCAAGTCTGTGCGCCAACGATCAGGGGCCCGGCGGCGATGGAGCCCGGCCGTGTTTACTGTGTGGTCCTGGATCCCGGAGCATTCGGCCAGCAACCCAGATGCGTATCCTGGCGGGCCGGGCTCCTCTGCCAATTGTCGATCGCGATTCGCGCACCCAGACCACCCTGGGTAGGTCCAGCCTCCCCACAAGTTTGAATTTATGTATGTGTTCAGAACTGCTTGGCAGGAGTAATGGCTGGGTGTTGCTCCGGACGGTCAAGGTTGGTATGGAGGGGAGATATAGGCGAGTCGATAAGTGAAGAAGATGAGGGGACTGAGAGGGCATTAGTTCAATCGCAAGCTCAAATGTCTTCCATGAATTCGCTTTTGCAATGCTTGCATCGTAGCTGCGAGCAAGAGAGCAGAATAGCGCCTCGTCGAACAATGCAACTGCGACAGCATATGCATTGACTGGGCTGCTGAAGAAGGCGTATGGAACTGGCAAGCAGTGACATGCAACCTCGCAACCATGCTGCTATGCTGCCATGCTGCTATGCTGCCATGCTGCTATGCTGCCATGCTGCCATGCTGCCACACTGCGATAGTACATTAGCAGACCTTTCTTCTGTGAAGGTGCAGGCAGCCTGAATGACTCGCATCTGGCAGCAAGGACCCTTGGACGGCGCGCAGTCTGCAGTCCGCAGTCCGCAGTAAGGACGAGGGCGATCTTGAGTGGCATCTCGGCAATTGGAGGGATCAACATGTCTATACCTTGAAGTCGGAAGCGTTGAGCGTGTTGGTGGTGACATCGGGAATGGCACCATCGTGTCTGGGGGTGACAGTGCAGGTATACAGCAAGAAATGGTTGATCGCCTACCTTACTAAGTAGTAGGTAGTTGACCCGGTTTAGGTATATCACCTCCGAGATCGTTACAATCAATCAATCAAATCAAACGGTAGCACTTGCCCATTTTTGACATAACAGCATTGAGCGCAAGATGGCCAAAGCGTTCCCATCCCTGTTTTGAGAGATACGGCACGATGCGACGTACCAAACATAGTAACCCATACCTAGCTGGGTACCTAGGCAGTAACCTATACATGGATATGTACCTATGCATGTACATAGCTTAGGGTAGTACCTAGGTAGATCCAACGCTCGCAGACGATCTTGAACAATCTCTTCATCATCTCCGTCCACCTAGCAACATCCTCTGCGTCGATGAGGTTCTTGAAATTCAGGACTTTTGAGCTTCCAAGCTGCGTTTCTGCCGATATGTATCGCGCGAGGATTATATCTGTCTATGAGATGGAGATGAGCTGGACAGGTTACCGACTTTGCCTATTTCTACTGTGTATAGAGACGCCGCGAGGGGGGAGGGGTGGGAGATAGAATGTTGGTAGCTGCTTGCTATCAATTCATGTGTAAGGATCTTCCCTAAAGCCGGTCTCCATGGGTTCCTCAAAAGGTGCAGCAACATCCGCACTCTACCAATTTCCAATTGGTGCCAGTTGAGATGTAGTCAGATATCTGGGTGGATCTCACTGTTGGACCATTGATTCAATGCAGTATCGACGATGTCATCAACATCCATAAATCATACATAACTGCGTACTTTGCTGCTTCGGGCCGTGCGTGCGGCACTTCGAGGCCAGCTTAAGCCATATCGGCCGTACCATGCAGCATTCGAGTGTTAAGCTATCTATACACTTATATATGTAGGTTTCAAGTAGGGAGGTTTCAAACCCCCGCCGTTTTGTTGAACATGCTTCTCAGGCCTCCTTGTTCATGCTTCATGCCGGCCACGAGACCCATCCGCCTGGATCGCTTCAAAGGTCTCCGTCCGGGGAAGCAGAGCTTTCCGGCCTATGCATACATTGCGTACCATTTCTGACACGGTGCAGGTGGACCTCGTCATTGGCTTGATGTCCCCCAACCGGCCCGCAGGACTAGAGACCAACGGCATGATGGCAACGGCAGATTTGTCAAGTGCTAGAGCCAGGTCTTGATGAGATATCTGCTGAAGCAAGTGAGCGTCAGGAATCCCATGCCGTGACTGATTACCGTGGCAGGCATGAGATGGAGTCCTTCTTCTGCCCCTGGCAGGGTCCAATTCGATACATGGCGGCGTATAACACGTAGCATAGGCTATCTTACCCGTTGTGGCAAGTGAAATGAAATACCAGGCTCCAAGGTTGATGGCGACATATCGATCAATTTCTTTGCTGCTCGACAGAGCAAAGTGCTACATAGTATATCAAATCACACAATCAGAGTGGGCCACAACAGGCGTCATACCAGTATCCCCGTCGGCACAATCTGCGGAATTCGGCAGGTCATTGTTGACCTCACCTCGGTTGCCCTCGACTAGGTACTGGGTAATTGGACTGACGCTGTCGAGAGTTGATGGTCGAGACTGCTTGCTGCAGCAGCCATACATCACATGCTATGCTCCATGACGCTGTGAATGATGATAAGAGGCGGGAAGTGTTGCGTTGGGTCATGGGATCCGCCAGCGAGCTGCCTAATGTAGGTGTATGATGATGATGTTCAGTCAGCCCACGTCTAATAACAAATGACCCGAATGTTTGGACGGATACTAGGTAGGTATAGCACCTCAATCGGCATCCTGGAGGATGGATCTTGAGACAAGTCCTATTGGCACTGGAGCGGTACCTGCATGCCACCGACACACCTGGACATCCACCTGCTTTCGACACGAGACAGCATTGAGTTGGCGATATATCAATTATGTACTTGACCCAGATTTGGCTGATATTATTACATCAGGCCCGCCTAAAAGGGTGGCATCTGGGGTCTGGTTTTTTTCTCTCTTCCCTTTTTGTTATAATTAGGTGGTGGTGTTGGCGCCCCGGCTTGTGGACCGACTTCTACCGAAGACCCATTCTTCCTGCCCACGAAGGTACATCCCGAGTACTTCTCCCGCTGATCAGTACTTGACTGGGTATGTAACTTTGCAAGGTTCCAAGGTTCCAAGGTTCCAAGCTTATTAGGTTCTGTTAAGGCCCCTGTACCATGACATTTGAGCAAGGCCAGCCGGTGGCCTATTCGTCCCGACGGCACGCACTCGCACTTTCGGATCCGTAAAGACGACATCTTCTTCCTCCTCCCAAGCTGCCCTCATCCGCCCTCTCACCCGCTACAGCAGCATCTGTCCCTGTAAAATATGGCGAATATCACCTCGACCCACCGAGGCGCCGCTGCTGGTGTTCAGAACTGCCAAATGCCCACCACAGGGTCTCACGAAGGGTCCTGGGAGCCATCGACCACCAACGGCGACCTAGGTAGCAGCTCCCAGGCCAAAGTGGGCCTGCCTGGTCGGCTCTGCGGAGATCACAACCTCAGCATCATTTCGTGGTCCCATGCTGCTGATGAGCAGTCACAACTAGACACGGCAGAGAAGGCCGCCAAAGTCCCTCACTAGTCTCTCCAACCAACAATCTTTGGCATGGTCGCTGCTCACAGAGAATATTTGCCTGCGATGATTGGACTTGGCCGGGTCCAGAAGGTGCCTCGGTGGACTTGCAGCTTCACCACAGTGACAGTAGCCAACACAGGGCAGGGCTAATCTATCAACAGCATCTGTGTACCCCAGCTCCTGGCCTTTATCTGGATCACCCCACTGCTGAAGATATGCTGAACCGACGGAGCTCGCAAGGGGCTACATACAATCTGGACTAGACGTCCCCGGCCGAGGCTCGAGCTCCGGGAAACCCATTGCAATTCCTCGAAGCTCAATCCCTGGATCCGAAGGGTTCACAGACGTCACAGGGAGCCGTGATGGGCAGTACCACAGTCGATACATATCACATTGCTACACTACATGTGGGGTTGCCAATGTCAATCAACGTTTGCAACTTGTCAGATCGTCTACCTACCCGACCTCCAAACCAGCGAGCAATCACGGATTTTCCCACACACCACGCAGTGAGACTACAGCGCGCAAGACACCACAGCGCAGCGCAGCGCAGCGTGCCCCTACTACACACGTATGTATGGTCGTCGACTGGAGTTGGTGGGTGGCATGAGCCTCAACCAACGGCACACGATGCGTGGAAAATCGGACCAGCTGTTATTGTCCCCGGACCAAAGTTCGTGTTTGGGTCGATTAACAGCCGATGAATTAAGTCGCGATCCGTGGAGCCCCAGCTGCATCCTCCAGGGCCTCGGAGCGAATGAAGCATCCAGCATCGTCCAATTGTCCACTTCTCCAGTGTCTGGGCCTTCCCAAGTGGATGCTCGACTCCGCATCTCGCAGAGCGAACAAGGTGGGCTGCCGGGATTCAGGGGGGCTGGCCATCGCCCCATCGAGGCGAGAATCCCTATCCTTGGAGCTCCCGCATAGCTCTATTCTCCATGTACCCTCGCAAGTCCCAGTATCTTAGCCGCCTCTCGCTATGGGTTCTCAAGATACACGCCCCTCCTGGGGCCAACCGCATTGAGGTTGCGATACCCCCCCAGCAAGCCTCCTCCGAAATGAGTCTTGGTGGATCTTGGACTGACGCCCCTACTAAGTATGTACCCTCTGAGCAGGACCCCTAATCCGAATAGGGCCTAGGGGCGTAGGGGCGGTCCCCTTGCAACCCTTCGCATGCACTGCTGGATCAACACTGTACGTACCTTTACAGTGCATCCTTACTGGTCCTCTGATGCCCTCCCGCGGTCGCGCTTTTTTCCCTCCCATAGTCTCTGCCCAGGTGCACAGTTTCGACTCGCATCGACAAATTGTACTATGGACATTGGCCGCGTACATTGCCCCAGATGTGGGCATGTTTATCCTCGTAAACAGATCGTTCACCCTACTTCCTTGTTGATACTTTTCTCCTCACTGCAACCGGAGCAATTGTGCCCATCTTCCCTGCAAATCATTACCCCCGCGAGATCTCCTCGGCCGTCCATCTCCCGTCTATCATGACTATATATCCCCCCTCCTTCGCCTCCATGACAGCTCGAGGCAGTTTTGCTTTTTACAAACCATTTCCTTATATTTCGTCTTTGCTATTTGGGACCCCATTGGTCTGTACCATGGACTTGTTATAACGTTCTGATCTCTCGTCTCATACCTGTACATTACCTCCCGGGTTGCTATTGAAGGCTGAAGTGGTGCTCGATGCCCAGTGCCTCATCCGAAGTCGTTCGTTGCATACCAATACCTTTTCCGCCCTCAAGAAGGAAACGGTCTCCAGGCTTCATATAAGTCAACACTGATCTACCACCCAATCCGACCTCTCCAGACACGACCGCCGCCACCAGGTCGTCGATCATTGAACGATATCTGCATTCGTTGCGGATTCCACCCACCATTTTCTCGCCACTTGTACCTTTCGTTTCAGGCATAGCGACATCACACGCGAATAACTGAGTGGTCCGGTCAAGGAGACTTATCCGCAACCACAGGACTGCCTTAGAAGGAGAAAAGCCTTCGGGGAGTTTCGAGACAGTCTGTCATTGCGCCTTCACTGCTAGGCTGCCACCTATCAACTGAATACTCCTGCGGCCCCTCCAACCAGGCCTGGTTGGAACGATATCTCTCAAACTCAGTCACTTGCTTTCAACTCAAAATGGCAAACTTCACAGCGCCCAGTGTTTCCCTGGACACCAACATCATGAACCCTTTTACAGCTCCTCTTCTGGCACTCCCCAGTGCCTTCAACCTCTCTTTCTGGCACTCTACTAAGTTTTGGGCGTGGACATTCATTGTTTGCTGGTGAGTTTCCCCCGGTCGTGTGTACGGGTTGCCCACAGTTCCATATCTAACGGAAGTCAGGCTCCACCGTTACGTCCGTCTTCTCGTCCACTGCGTCAGCCATTGGACCTACAAGTCCAAGCCCATCCCGGAGAAACCAACATTCACTTCCAATGATGTGACTGTTGTGATTCCCACGATACACAACCGTGTGGAAGAACTTCGCCCTTCACTCCAGAGCATCCTGGCCTGTCAGCCATACGAGCTCATCCTTATCACCACCGCCGCCAAACATGATGACCTGAAGAAGCTCGCAGACTCGCTGAACTACCCACGGATCCGTGTTCTCTTCACTCACATTGCAAACAAACGCATGCAAGTGTGTGCTGCACTGCCTCACGTCCGGTCCGCCATCACCATCATGGCAGATGACGACGTTGAGTGGCCAAAGACCCTGATGCCTTGGGTCCTGGCTCCTTTTGAGGACCCCAAGATTGGTGGCGTGGGAACATGCCAGCGAGTTCGCCGGGAGTGGAACGCCGACCTGAAGACCCGCATCTTCAACTGGCTGGGTGCCGCTTACATTGAGCGCCGCAACTTTGAGATTTCTGCCACACACAACATCGATGGCGGCACGTCTTGCATGTCGGGACGCACCGGCGCCTACCGCTCTGAGATCCTGCAAAGTGCAGAATTCCTCGACGGCTTCCAACGGGAGAAGTGGAGGGACTACATTCTCAATGCCGACGACGACAACTTCGTCACACGATGGCTCGTCAGTCACCAGTGGAAAACCTGGATCCAGTATGAGCGAGAATGTGAGCTTGAGACGACTCTGGAGAACGGCATGAAGTTCCTCTACCAATGCTCCCGATGGGCGCGAAGCAACTGGCGGAGCAACTGGACGAGTTTGGTCATTGAGAAATATGTCTGGCGGTAAGTCTATTCCAAGAACGGCTTAGCTCTGTATTCCTAGGGTCGTCATGCTGACTAGCTCTTGGCTCATAGTCAACAACCCTGGTGTACATATGCACTGCACTTCGCGACCTTCACTTCTCTCGCCTTCGTTATGGACCCATTCATCATCTTCTCGCTCTGGAAAGCAACCGCAGACTGGGACCCGACAAGTCGCCAGTATGCCTTCTGGGCTCAGATTATCTTTGTGTTTGGCTTTACCAAAGTCGTGAAGCTTGCTGGACTCTTCATACGAAACCCGAGCGATATCATGTTCCTGCCGCTCTCCATTGCCTTTGGGTATTTCCACGGTCTCATCAAGCTATATGCTCTCTTCACTCTCAATATGGTATGTACCAGCGCACCCCTTTCCGACAGTCCATGTTCATATGGGAATAATCTAACAACAATATAGACGTCTTGGGGTAGCCGGGCTGATGGGGATGTCCATGACCGCCAACGCCTTCAACGACCTGTCCGGAGTATGAGCATGAGCGACCCGAAAGAGAAGACAGGACTCGTACGCTTCCACACCCAGCGCCGCTTGACCGCGCCCTCTCGATACGAGAAGCCGGTGATCATTATGGACAACGTCGAATAAGCTGTTTACCTGAGCTCCCCCGTGGCCTGTTGCCGGTGTCAACACGGCTCACATGGGACAGCCACACCGGAACACGACAAGCTGGCGGTAGTTTCAACCTTCCTCATCCGCATGACGGGAGGGACAGAAATGACTTGATGATTTCACGGCCATGAGAACAAGACGACGGCGTCGGAGTTTGAGGTTTACTGCACTCTTTTCCTGCCACCACTACAGCTGCGCGCTTGAATCAACGCGATGCTCGGAATTGTCAGCCTGCATTGAAGATATTGCGAGTTGCGCTCGTTTTCATCGGCCTTTGTTTGGGTTTAATACTTTCTCCTTTGGTTTTTCTTTCTAGTTCTGCCCACCAAAATTGGTTAAAGGGGCGCTCAAAATACTTTTGCGGCGGCGGCGGTATGCTTCAGCAGTTCAACCTATTGGTTTACACATTGTTTGTAACGGATCCGGGAGGATCACGGACGGTGGGAGGCAGATTCATGGGTTTACTGGTCCCAGGGGAGGTTCATGGCGGTGCCCGGCGTGCGTTCACAGGCTTCAGGGGCCATGTTTGTCTAATTACTGGATACTCGCTCTCGGCATTGGCGGCCCCAGATGATTCGGGGTGTGGTTTACTCTGCGCTACAAGCATAGATATGCATATTTTGGCTGGCAGAAGATAGACACGGATCTAATAGTGATACGAGATACACTTCTCCCACGCGAATTGATGGTCTCGACCCTCTTACAAAGTGACGACACAGTTAGGCGACGATGATACTAACTCCGCAATCATCAAGCTGCATGAAAAATGAAAATCGATTTATGAGGATATCAATATGTTTGTTTCACATGTATAATCATTCACTCAACCAGGAAGTTAGCAAAGATATGTGCCTCGTATTGTGAAGAGACGCGCAGCCACTGCATCCACTACCATGTATTCAAGCGTAAGCTTATGAGACCTGTCAGGTCGCATAAGGCTGCGACAGGGACGACCGGTAAGCCTCCTCATGGTCCAAGTTACACAGCAGGAGGAGCACGCCCACCCACACCCACACCCGGTTACCGGGTGCACTCTGCCTACAGTTGGGGTAGATTATGTTGCCATTCGCCAATGACAAAAATCTCCGAGGTTCCCCTCTGGCCCCCCCCCCCTGCCCAGGTGATAATCAAGGGCCGAGGAAAAAGAAACCAAGAATCCGGGGCCGGATCATCAACAGCTAAGACCAAGCAGGGGTCTGTCTCTCTCATCATCCTCTCCGTGTGTGTGTGTGTATGTACATCATGTGTCAGGACCTCAGGACGTCAGTCCTTCCCTCCCTGACGTCCTGACATCCTGATGTGAGCTCGAGGTTTCAAGTTTTTGTCTCGTACCGTTGCCCCAACAAACATATTCGTGACTGACAGGGACGGACCCCGAACATCCGGCCTCACCCAATCGCGCAGGGTCATCCCACTCGGCGTTCTCGGAGACGGAGACGGGAAGACTCGACAGGTCAGATGTTTTGGTCCACAGGGCCTGGGCTGGCTGGCTGACCCCGAGAGAATGGGTGAAACCTTCATGACAGGTGATGGCTGCGTCGGCATCAGAAATACTCGATGGAGGGTGGTTATGACGTTTCCCCGCAGGTGGTGGGCTAGGTTCCCCCGATGTAATGTATGTACATACACCAAGGTATGTAGGTTGGGGGAGCCAGGGGGGGAGGTGGTTTCTTCTTCTGACATCTGAAGATCGGCAAAAGAAAAAAAAGAAGAAAAAAGAAAGTAACTACAGTACATTACATATCTACGTACCTATATCGGACGATCCTTGGGGGGTGACTAAGTACCTCCCTGGGTATATCTGGAGCAAGGCTGGGATTGCTGCTAACCACACGCCCACCCCCTTCTTGTCTCCCGGCCTGGCACGACATACATGCCTAGATTGGTAGGCCGCGTCTGGCAGCTGGGAAGACAAGAAAGAAACATGAGAAATGAGATTATACTGGAAAACTAAGAGAATTTGGGAGCAACTATCCGTACCATCCCCCACAAAGTAACCACAGTGCTGGACGTCCGTCTAGCCGCCCGGGGGGAGGCATGCTCGCCGTTGTCGTGGGGGCCGTCGAAGAAAAAAAAAGAAAAGACAAAGAGAAAAAGAAAAGACAAAAACAAGGCGCATCAAGACACAGAGCTAACACCATGTACTATGTAGTGTACTTACTGTACATGGCACCTCCAACCCTCCTCAGCTGCGACGTTTCTCCACATGCAAGATTGCGATCAATCGATGCATTGGTGATAGACGAACTCACCGGCCGTTCTGGCCAGCGTCACACCCTCTTGGTATGCGGGCTATCGCAATAAGATCCCCATCGAGGAGGGAACGCTACCATAGTACTGCGCCGGAGGTACATATATCGATGTACGGCTATCACCAGTCGCGTCATTCTTGCTTTTTCTCGCCATGCTCTACTTATGGGGATATCCATTATGCACGTCAACATGTTTAAAAATACTGTGCTGCTGCTGCTGCTTGCTGCTGCATCACATCACACATGAGATGAGACATACCTCCACACGCACACACACAAACGGACACGAGACCGGACATATTGCTGACGGCTCACTAGAGCCGGCCGCAGTAGCCTTGCGTAACAACGTAAGTGTGTAGAAGCCGGCTTGCCGTTTGAGGAAAATCTGACATGTAGAATGGAGCCGCAGTCACAGGACTGGCAAAATATTTCGAGGGGCCCGTCGTATGTGATGACATGATGGGGTGTGTAGTGTAAGTAGGTATCAGTAGTCTATCACGTCCCCCGCCGACCCAGGTCTATACATACGTTAGTACGGTCTGATAAGCAGCCCATTGACCATCCCTCGGATCTCTGCCGTGTTCAATTGTGTCTTCAGACCTGGAGTCAGGGGGACATCCTTGTGGTGTGTGAGCTTGCGTGATGGAAAATCCTCGACATACAGCTCCCTGCGCCGTTGTGGCTTGAGGTCTTGGTGGTGGTTGGAC
>LKEB01000001.1:1602372-1658964 GCA_003795295.1 Cytospora leucostoma | reverse complement strand
ACCGGGCGATCGTCGACTGTGGGTTTGATGGGAAATCGACAACACTAAATATCTCCGAGATTCGTGCGTCCATAGCACCGTGCCACCCCGGGCCGCACGCCAGCCGGACTGCCGGATTGCCAGATTGGATGAAAACAGCTTCCCTGTCAGCTGTGGATCCTGATACCCACACACGGGCGACGATCAATTTCGCGATGGGGGAGCGGGCACGCTCGCAATTCCAAACTGAGCTTACTGGGCAGCTGGGCTGCTGGGGAGCTCGACTGGGTACTGTGGTTTGAGCACTAAGCAGAAATAAAAGAGGGCGCGAGGCCCATCTGCCTGATTGCCTATCTCCGGGATTGACCTAGTAGGTAAGTTAGTTGGTATTTTTATATGGGAACCGTTCATAAGTACATAAAATGTCTCAGTCGCAGCTGGCCGGTGATGATATCTTCAGACGGAGATGAAGTCGTCGCGTCTGAATATGCCGTGCTTGCTGGCCCGCCCGGGGATGCTGTCTCCTGCGTCTCCGAGGTGAGATGCTGCATATCAGTGCATACCAAGAAGCACACTATCATGTACCCCGGTGTCCACAACCTATCATGTATACCATAGTCCCGATGAGATCATCATCCTCAATGACGGCAAACTGCTGCCGTACTGTGTATCCCAACCAACCCGGGCCGCGGAACGCTTCGCAATGCACTACGTACTAGAACCGGGGATCGTCGCCGTTGCTGGATATTGTACACATAGACTACAGTATATACCACCCGTACCCCGAGATGAATTGCTGATGATTTCCACCTTTGAGGAAACATGCAGTAACTTGATACTATGGTATCAGGCCTAAATATTACCCCCATGTCAGGTATCTGTAAATGTACGACAGGGGGGTGAAAATACCCCTACGACCATAGTAGGCATGCCCATCAAGTCGACCCCGCGAGGTCACTGGTGGATGGAACTCGCTGCGGCTAAAAGAGGGAAAAAAGGAACAACAGAAGCTAGACCAGACCTGGCTTCTATACGCGGTACCGCGGACACGGTCTCGGGAGGGTGGTGGTCGGATCATCTCCAGCAAATCTGAGCTACGACAATCGGACGTGCCACGACGCCACTCCATGTACTACACTAGATACTAGCCTCCAACGTTGTGCTGGCGTATGTATGCGCATGCGCACCGTTTATTTGCGCTTGCTTTTTGCACTTGCTTTTTCCTTCCGGCACTTGCTGGGGGGGGGGTGTCATGCCTTACATATGCGGTGGAACCCAATACGTATGTTGACTTCGATATCACTGGAAAACGAAGATCACCCTAGACGACATATTTCTCTTGCACTCGAGCTCGTTGAAGCCCTACACAAGAACACCAGAGGAACCAGACTAGGCAGTCAAGGTGTAAGCTGCCCGTCTAGCGATGGAGACTGATATTCTCAGGATGATCCTCACAATGATCCTCACAACAACTGTGGAAACACGGGGGGGGATCCCTCTTTCGTCGCCCAATGCGAGGTACTATCAGCTCCATTCAATGATGAGGTAGTCCCAGCCAGGCTTTCCCCTGCCGTCATGTGCTGCCCCCAGGTCCATGACTGGATGGTCGATCCCCTCGAACCCATAGCCGTATGTACGTATGTACAGTAGGTACAAATATCGTTACATAGCAGGTCCCGCACGACAAAGCACGATCGAGTGAGTACCTGCGTTGTACATAGCTGTGCAGGGATGCACGAGTGGGGGAGTGAGCCGAATAGGTTGGTCACCCATCCATCCACCAGAACCGGGCCAGGTTTGGAGGCGGCCGTGTGGCGTCGAACGGCAGACGTACGCTCGGACTATGGGCCTCACAGACCTTCAGGATCGTTGCGTTGGGGGCAGTCTTCGCTTGCATCAGGACCCTGGCCTGGCCATATACCCACCCCACTATGTTCCAGGATTCGATGTCCTCGATGATGATTGTCTGCAGTCATGTGAGGAGCCGGATCCGTGTCGTCTCTATCGTTGATCCTCATCACTCCGTCCCGGTCCGACATCGTCGCTGAGAACCATATGCCTGCCAAGTGCCCCGCAGACGCAGTGAGCTCGGCATAATGTTGACTAACACTTATGATGCTGTCCTAGACGTCGAGGAACCTTCCAAGTCCTTGGGCAGATCTACAGGACGTAGGTAGATGAGCAACCATCTCAGACTGAAAATGCGATTGGCAAATCATCCTACACCCCCGGACCAGGACCGGGACTAGGACAAGAGAAGGGTGGTGGGATATCCGGCGGCATATCCGGCCTGTGATCGCGAGACGAAGGACGCATAGACGATACTAGTCTATATAAATCCAGACGATGTCCCCCCATGAGCGGACGGCCCTGGGCAGGCTTGACCAGTGAGCTGTCCCACTGCTCTGGATGCCCCCGTACGTCTTCTGCTGTCCCGTTGGGCCTTGCCCTTCCCCGGACTGCAACGTGCTGCATGGCTAGATGGAAAACATCCCGAGTCCAGCCGCGGATCTACCTCCGACTGGTCGCCACGGAGACTCGAGATCAATCGGTGGCGAATGAGAAACATGCTGTCCATATGACCCCAGCTAAGTGTCCCGTCATTCCCACCTCATGCCCTGCTGTTGCGCAGCTTCGATCTCCGTGGACAGTGGCAACTACACCTGGCGAGTGACAGGACGACGTGAACATACGATATTGATGGCGGCGACCTGGTGCGCTCTCTTTGACGTTGACGCCTGAGGACGGCGGCGCATGTGGTCGTCGGCATGAGAGGCCAGCAGGTGGCTCTCATACCGCCAATGAGGTCTACTCGCCGCAGACTGCCGGCAACATGATTGCTACCTCGCGCTATCTTCTATATCTAGTACCGGGTATATGACGAAAGCATGCCGCGCTGCTTAAGTGAAGAGCGCAACGGAAAGATGGCACTGCCATTTGTGATTTTGCTATACTATGTCCCTTCGTCAAAATCAGAAGAGACGGCGGGGTATCAATTCAGAGGTCCTATGTCAACCCCTGGAGCAGATCAACAATGCCCGTCAATGCCCATTTCCCTACCGCATCAATCGAGAGCAGCAACACCATAGGAAAGTAACTTGACGACCTCCACGGTTCCTTCCTTTGGCGGGACCGGCTTCGTCTCGCTGCGCTTCAAGCCCAGGCAAGCTCCTTCGCTTCTAGAGGTGTTGTTTCCTCGGTCGATAGCTCATGGTCCAGCCGAGCGATCAGGTCCCTGATGAAAGATAAGATTTGGAGTGCAGCTTCATGGGGTGGCATTCTGGTGATGTTGATGGTCAATCCTTGACGTTGCTTGAAGACGAAGAGTTTGCCGCCTTCGAATCTGACCGTCCGCGCCTCCATGGGGCTTTGCACTACAGGTATGGTGTCAGCATCTACATTAGGGAAGATACATGACGCTTTGAAGTATCTGGTATGTGTCTCGTCTTACGACACACCAGCCTCGATACGGGCGATGGTCAGTGGGACCTGTTCTGTCCGCGAGACATTGTTGTTGCACCAACGACTTCCCGTGGAAGTTGGCATCATAATGCTTCGCTCATCTCAAGTGGAGGTCCCACCTGCGGGATGCTGCTATTACCTTGGCGGGCATCCTTCTGTCCATAGGCATGGCCCAACAGTTCGCGTAGGATGATCTGGGACCTTGGTAATCCCTCAAAGGGGACATTGGTTTACTTTCAACGCAACCAGGCAATACCAAGGAACCAAGGACCACGGGATTGTTCAGGGTGCAGTTGGGGAGATGGAACTTGGTCACTCACTCTTTTCTTTCATGCTCACCCTCCTCTCCGCTTCCTGCAGTCGCCTCATGTTCTCCTCCACATGGCACTCCAGGTTGATTGGTATCAACAACCGCTTGCTCCTGTCTGCAACAATCTCAAAATCACGGGCCAGTTTTCTTCCCTCGGGTGTATCGGAGATGCAGTCCGTGCAGATGACCATCTTGTCGAGCGTGGAGGGGTGCTCCACCTGCTCGGCGAAGCATTCATCTCGAGCCTTTCGCACCTCCTCCTCGCCATAGGGTAGGGGCTGGAAGCTTCCGCCCTGTGCCTTGTCCCAATCTAACAAGCTGGTCTTGTTGTCACCGATGAGAAGACTGAGTGTCTCGGCCACGGTATCCTTGCCCACCCCGGGCCAGCCGTTGAGAAGCACACAAGGCTGTGCGTTCATCATAAACGTTCTGGTGACCGATCCGACGACTAGTGTCTAGTGGCGGTCGGGTGCTTTTGGAGACAGTCTGCTTCAAGAGTCCCCTTTTGTGGGAGATCGTTCTTGGACAGGTCGTACTCCTCTCGACTGTGTGATTCTTTCTTGTTGACAGTGGGATACTCGCAGTGGGCCCCTGCCTTATGCACGGTCCTCTTTGTCAACAGTGGGATACGTGAATCCGTAATGAGCGTGACGTTCTTCTGTGGGTGACCTCGTCTCCTCGTGGATATGGTGGAGTTGCGACTGCTTCCAGCGGAGCCATCCAGTGGTGGAAAGATCGTTCGAAAAGGAAGTTCCTGCTGCCGTCCAAAGAGGTAACGAGATAACCAGAATGATCGATTTATCAAATGAGTGGATCGAACAGATCGCATGCGCTCTCCCTGAAGGAAGCTCGTCGTCCAGCCGGTGGAGTGCGTTTGTTCGTAGAAAGTGTCGAGCAAGAGAGACTCGACAGTGGTATAACGTACGTCGGAGACAAATGGTTGACCCAACAGATGATTGTCCTTGTTGCGCAAGGACTGTCGCCAGCGTAGTGGGACGATGTACGTCGTTGGATATGTTAAAGAGAGTGTATTTTGCCGTTCTTGCGAGGGCGGTCTAACCCTTCCGAATATTAGGACGTTGGTTGATATGGACGTCAATCGGGAGGGAGCCGTGAGCCCCGCTATACGGGCTTTGCGGCAGCAGATAGGATGATTTTTTTCTTCTTTTTTCCCTTCTTATTTTTTCCTTCTTTAATTTCCCTCTTGCTAAGCAGGCCACCCTGACTCACTTTGCTTCGAGTCGCACAGGAGTGGAAAACCTGGACCGCGAGGTGGGCACTTGTTTGTCGACGACAGGGAACAGCGGACGCGGACCGGCAGGACGGTGCTCAGTTAACGCAAACATAGAGCCCACAAGGGCAAGCGGGCTTCAATTGCAAAGCCCGGCAGCCGAAAACAATGCTGGGGTGGTGATATTTCCCCGAAATGGATTCCCTAGGTAAGTAGCTCCTCCGTTCAAAGTTTGGCCTTAACCGGGATCGGTCGGCACTGATGGCGGGTGCATCCTAGTAGTCGGGGGATCCAGGAAAAGTGTCTTAAAATTCGAAAAAGGTCTCAAGGAGAATGTTTTGGGTGGTTTGAGGTCTAATTGAAGTCTCCTAGGGCAATATACTGCAAACGGATTGCTCCCTTCCCTTTACGGGAACGTTAGCCGGTGAGGAAGGTGTCACCCTACAATGATCACAGCTGGGCAAGCAGGTACAGCGGACAAGCAGGCAAGAACCATTATCCGGGCAGTCGGGCCATCTTCGGGCAACAGAATCGACGCTAAGCCGGTGTCAATCTGGATAGTGTTGCCTAGGCTGGCCTCTTCTGGGATAGCCCTCCCGGCATGGCCCATGAGGTTAGTAATCTCTACTTACTTAGCATGGCCTTCCCCCTGGACACGGACTATTCAAACTGGACTCCTCACTGTAGGGCAAGTTTTGAGGCTCTCCGAGGTTCACGTCGACCTGTGTGGCTGGGGCTACCTAGGGTATTGTAAAGCATGCTCTGGGTTTCATCTGGAAACCTGTTTCTATTCAACTGATACCATCATCAATCTGTCATTGTACATGCGGGACGCGTAAACACTCGGCAGAGTCTTGACGAAACAAAGTCTGAAGCGACAATCACCCACAAGAGTGTGAATACGGAAAGCCAATAAACAGTCATCAACGAGACCTATGCCTGGTACAGATACCCATCTAGACTCTCCCACCCAGGTATAAGATGTTCTGCTTCACTGCCTCGGTTAGGTTTCCATTGCCAGTATACACATAGGCCACCGTCTGGATCCAGACTTCCGGATGCGGAAGCGGTAGGTCTATAGTATCCCCTGTCCTGACGTGGCGGGATAGCATGAGGGCCGCTAAGGCTGGCAGATAATAGCGAGCATATGTCAGGTCTGGCCGACCCGTTAGCATGCGACGTTCGAAGACAGGAAGACATGATCAACTTACGAATGGGCACCTCCTTCGAGTTGCCCTTTGGTTGATGGCTACCTCGCCGGCCTAACAGTGGGCTAGACGTATCTAGACTCGAATCCCGTCGGCCCAGGCTTGATGGTGATGTCGCTACAAACCCTGGGGAGGGGCTGGCAGTATCTGGCGACGAAGGAGCAGCCGATTGGCGACGTGGTGAGGCCACCGACGTTGGAGTGCTGGGAGAAGGCAGCGTCGCCCGAAGCTCGCTCAGGTTGAAACTGCGTGAAAGGATGAATGGCTTCCGTTCCTTGTCTTTGGGTCGAACTCGTGCGCGGATGACGAGACGGTCGGATTGGCTGTGGTCTTCGACGCTGTCGGTTCCGCTCAGGCGGCGCAGGGCCGCTGGGGCCACAAAGACATCAGCCTTGGACGGGTCGCCGAAATAGACGTGGCCCCAGGTCTGGAGCTTGTCCGTCCGGAGCAGCAAGAGACTCTGCCGTCTTTTCTCCTGGGTAACATCGGCGGGCGCCGAGAGTCTCCGGTTGGCCACGATTCCCAGGTCGTTGGCCTGTGTTGAAGACATGCCGGACAGAAGCATCGATCTCGTCTCCTCCGCGATGGTCTGCCGTGTCTGTGCCGATGGGGACCGCTGCCGTGGCGGATCCGGAGCTGTGACCGGAAGCACTGGCTTGCTGGACTGCAGTGGACTATTCATCGTCATGTTGCCGACCCTTGTTGCCATGATCTGCTCTGCGACAGCCGACATCAGTCCTGACGGTAATTTATCTCCCCCGAGCGAGGCCCGTCTGCCCCCAGTGTCCAGGCTCTCGGCCATAACCCTCTCATGTTGCATCATAGACGCGTCGTACCTAGGTGTTGAAGGCTGAAGTGGACTGGGCAAAGGCTTGGGTGTGATGGGTGTTGCAGATGGCAGAGGACTCCGATGTGTACGGAAGGCCGTCCTGGGATATCCGCCACTTGCGGCATAGTCCGTCTTGACCTCGAGACTGGGTCGGCTGCGAATTCGGGCGTCCATGACCATTGTGTTATTCTTGAGGAGATAGAGACAGAAACAGGTGCAGGGGAGAGAGGTAGACTATCGAGTACGAAATATGGCTGCCTCGCAGATCTTCACGGATGCATGAGACAGAAGTCCGGAAACAGAAGTGGGATTCGCCATGACGAGCGATGATGCCCAAACTTTCATTCTTGTACCTCTTGACGTCCTTTCAAACGAAAGGAAGAAAGGGGTCAACGCCATAGTGGGATGTGTCCCACAGGAAGGTTCAGACTCTTCCGTCTGGGACAAAGACATTCCCACATTGCTGAGGACATGCCGGACAAAGGAACACGACGTAGTGGCTGCGGAATGTTTGAAGGAAACTCCTAGCGAGCATCCGACGGGGTTTCAACGGCAGAGATGAACAAAGATTCTTGAAGAACGCGCCAGCTTGGCTGCAGTGAACATTTTGGCTGTAGCATGGTAACTCATCATCTCTCAATAACCTGATGTTGACATCTGGAGGTTCGACACAGGGATGCCCCACATGGTCTCTTCTGATTGGCTGTACGTTACAGTATGTCAAGGGAGCTACGGGCGACTCAGGCGAGGCTGAAGTAGTAGCCATCATTTCACTCCTTGCCAGCCTGGCATCAGGAGTCTCACTTGTTGCCGTCCTGTTGGCCGCGCCATGATTCTCAATTCTTGTCTGGAGTGCCCGAAAAACTGACACTCTTCCTCCTGTTGTTTACCCTCAGACGCTCAGACGCTCCGCGCCTCAGAATGTCTAACTCGACAGCCACTTACAAGCAGCTCAAGGAGGACTTCGTGTCCAACCTGACCGGCGGGCCTGTTAGCGAAATCGCATCTGTGACTGCTGTCTTACCCGTGAGTCAATCCCGCATTCCCTTACGGCAGTTCATCCAGCTGAGAAACCGGATCCAGGTTGGCGCCCTGGTGTGGTCAGTACTGCAAACGAGGCAGTCCTTCTTCAGACCGTATACGACCATCGCATTCGTTGTCGACTACTTCCTCAATGTTGGAGCCATCCTGCTCGCCATCACGCTCTACTCTGACTCACCGATCCTCTTCATTGTCCTCCTCCTCGCGCCGGCGCTCCTCGCATACGCATTGCCGCCGAACCTCGGCCCCAGAAGAAAGAAGCCCAAGCTTCCTCCGAACGCGCAGTCCAAGTCAAAGGGGCCCGCGGCAGAGCTCGATGTGCTCCCGACAAAGCCCTTCCTCACCGTCTTCCGAGGCTCTATGCTGGTCATTACATGTCTGGCCATCCTCGCCGTCGACTTTCGAATCTTCCCGAGGCGCTTCGCAAAGGTGGAAACATGGGGAACATCGTTGATGGACATCGGTGTCGGCGCCTTTGTCTTCTCGGCCGGAGTAGTTGCCGCGAGACCCGTACTCAAAGAGCGCGCCTCGGGCCAAACAACCCCGTTGTTCCGGCGGCTCCTCTCTTCGATGCGCCACTCCTTGCCACTCCTTGTCTTGGGCGTCATCCGCCTCCTCAGCGTCAAGGGCCTCGACTACGCTGAACACGTCACCGAGTACGGCGTGCACTGGAACTTCTTCTTCACGCTGGGCTTCTTGCCACCCTTTGTTGCTCTCTTCCAGTCCGCCCTGAAGTTCGTACCATCATACGCCGCGCTGGCCCTCATACTCGGGGTCGTCTACCAGGTTGTGTTAGAGAGCACCGATCTGAAGGCGTACATCCTTACGGCGCCACGCGTTGATCTGCTCTCCAAGAACAGAGAAGGCGTCTTCAGCTTCATCGGATATCTGGCCATCTTTCTGGCCGGGCAGGACACTGGGATGTACGTTCTGCCTCGCAGTACCAGGAATGGGAGTGGTTCAAACGCAGTGACGCAGAGGAGGACCCTGTTGGTGACCATGGCTGTATGGAGTTTCATATGGTCCCTACTCTTCTTCCTGGTCACCGACTACAACTACGGGTCGGGCCTGTCGGTGTCTCGCAGGATGGCAAACCTCCCATACATACTGGGAGTTGTGTCCTTCAACACCGTTCAGCTCCTGGCATGCGCTGTGGTCGAGACCATCTGTTTCCCATCCGTATACACTGCGACCGACTCCAAGTCTGAGAAGGAGGCATATGAGACGGCGACGAGCAGGGTACTCCGGGCCTACAACCGCAACGGGCTTGCTGTCTTCCTCCTGGCCAACCTCTTGACCGGACTGGTCAACATGACTCTTCCGACATTGACTGCAGGGCCGGTGGCTAGCATAGGCATACTGGTCATCTACAGCGCGGTGTTGACTGCTGTGGCTGTGGCTCTAGATGCCTACAACATCTCGATCAAGCTGTGAATGAAATGCGCTTCGATCGGCAATTTCTATGCGCTCATTTTCTGATGTAACCTTGATCCTTCGATGATCTTGATATTATTATATCACGCATTTGTGTGGCGGCTTCCCCGCGCGATCACTAAGTTCCAATCTAGGATCATCTTCTGGCCCAACAGCGTCTTTTGAGCTGACAGCTCAGCGCTATAGCTTAAGAGCAAGTGTTTTGGCTATCTACGCCTGCGGTTGTCCTCATCTGAATTATCTATGATGGCCCCTCATCGGTTCCTAAAAGCATTGCCGGCTAGATATTGGTATCCGCTAGTGCCATACAAAGGGCCCCCTTCTCCCGGGATCACCGGCTGATCTCAATCCCTCGGTCAGTCCGGGTGGGCCGCTTTCGCTCTCACTCCGGACGGAGAAGATGCCTCATTGACCCGGGCATCACCGGGGGTGCTGTTCAGGATTAGAGACGGCCAAGCAATATATGCACACAGTCTGACAGTCGGTCCTGAAACAGATACCTAGGCCACGCTCTGCATCATGGGCCCGGGGTATAACGGATACCCCCAAGGAGTTGACGCATCTCTTGCATGAGATGAACTAGTGGTTTGAGCTCATTTGCGGGGTGCAGGAATATACTAGGTACGGTTGACACTGGAGGCTTGATCGCGAACATCTCCTGGCACGTGACATACTGTAGGCTCTTTCATGTAACACCTCTTCGAGGCTGCACGTCGTCTCGAATGTCAAAAGGCTTGTGGCGAGCAGTTGATGTCGTCGCTGAGCAGCGAATGGCATTTGTAAAAAGACCGGTACTATTCAAACCAAGCTTACCCCTGCTTCTGAACGCCACGTTCCCTCTTTCGACCTCGAATGCATCGCGATGCACTTATCCCCAGCCACAGCGAGACGGCATAGTTTGACGTGGACCGGAGGGAGGGGATAAGGGAGAATGCCCGAGCTGCGTCTCCACGGGTCGTACAGCAGGCAAGCACCCTTTTGACTGTGTGTTCAGGTTGCCAAGGGTGGGGAGCTAGGCGTCACCGTACTATATCATACATTGACAAGATATGCTTGACTCGACCTTGGACGCCCGCGATATTCCTTGTGCGCTGCGGGGGATCACAAGGAGTCGAGAACCTAGCGTCATACGATACGAGATTCCCTCCTTTCCCATGGTTGCGACGCCGACCAGATCGAAGGGTGCCGCGTGCGCTGGTCCGCAGGGCGGGTATTTCTGTTCATGTTAATGCGCTGACCTGGTGAAGATGAGATGAGGGAGAGGAGGGCAGGGGGTTCCTCAGTCATGATTGAGGTCTTGGTTGGCTGGCCCCCAAGCTGACTGGGAGACCGAGCCGAGGAAAAATATATATACTCTGACGAAAAAGAAGCTGTGCGATTCGATCATATTGAAGGGAAGAGGATACAACATCCCAAGCTTGTGTCTGAAACCCGTAGTAACACGGTACGTAGTGTAGGGTCGCTTCTGGGTCGTTTCTTGGGCGCCAAGCAAACACACAGACAGGTGTTCGTCCCACGTTGCACGGGGTGCAATATCTTGGAATGATAGAAGCCTCGAATGTGGAAACCCATCGTCCATGGATGCCCTACAGTCTAAGTACACTCTCTACATAGTAGACTGAGCTGGGCTAAAACATTGTGACGCCCTACGCCAGAACAATGCAATTGATGATGAGCCCTGACAACAGGAGGCCTGCCTACCTCTTGGTGTCCGATGTCATGGTGTCCGTCGTCTTGGTATGAGATCAGCGTCGTCACAAGATTATTGAAGTGACAGCAATGCGTGTCGGCACTAGCCACATCAGACTGCAGAACCTGGACTGGTTGACTGGCACAGAGGGAGAGAAGAGAAAACAGTGAACAGCATGTGCATCGTACCCTGATCCCTGCTGCACCTGGGCATGTCCCAGGTCCCGTGCCCCCATGTCCCCTGTCTGCAGCGGGCGCTGGCCGGGACTAACAGAAGCAATCCAGGAACCGTTAGCTACCTAGGTATGTATTTGTTACTAAGACGGACAAGCGAAAGCACTTGAGCGACAGAGCGGCAGAGGGACGGACCCTACGTAATTTCTCCTCTCATCCCACTAATCTACAACATAACATGCCCCGTAGCTATGTGCAGTACCGTGTGTACGCTGTCCTGTCCTACATGGAGAGGTCCGAACAGACGCCTCTGCGGCAGTTCATGTGAAACGGCCTTACGTTTGCTGCTTTGTTGGGCCAGGCCAGTCCTGCACTTGACAAATCAGGGAAACCCGTTTCGAGGCGCTGATGACACACACGGACAGACAGACATGGACTAGTCGATATGTACCAAGGTCTTCGAGAAAAGTGATCGAAGGTTATAAGTGGAGCACCTGGGTTAAATATCTGGCAGGCAGAACTCGAACCAGGGACATCGTCGCTCACTGGCTCCAAGCGCGAGGAACGGGTCCGCAAGAGTGGATTCCTCGACACAACACGGCAACGAATTCGATCTCGACGAGGCGGTCAGGACTCGTGGTGATGGAGCATATATGTGCAACTAGACTATGTTAGCTTTACACTACATATCACATCACGTCCTGAATTCCCCGAGACGACCCCGCGACGGCTACCTAGCCTTTCTCAATCGGAACCTTCAGATACTGAAGCTATTATCGGCGCCGGCATGTCTACCACAAGAGCGTCCATCTTGTGTTCTCTCTGCCTTGTAGCAAGCAGCTCACAATTGCTTACAGAGACGCGCATGTGGGAGCACGGGCGCTGCAGCCAACCCCCTGAGTCCTAATCTTCCCTCTCTCTTCTCTAACAGTAGCATGCTGCCTTGTGCGACCCTCCCCTTCCCCCCTTCCCCGGTATGCATTGAGAGCCAGGGAGCCGGAAGGGATACCGGTTGGATGCCCGATTACCGATACCTGTTCGCAGGCTTTGGTTTCTGGAGGGGCTGGTACTTAGATCATTTAGTAGCTGAGGAGGAGATGGCCCAGACTCATGCAGCACCGAGAGAGCCCAGCAGGCCTGAGATCTCCGGGCTCGGGACTTGGTTTGGGGAGTGGGAAGAATGATGGACAGGGAAATTGTTATATATCCCGTCAAAGAATTCTTCAAATTGGAGATGGCTTTATATGGCAGATTTAGAGTTAGTTCATATGTAAGTCCACCACGAGTCTACCCTATCATATCGGCAATGCCTACCTGCATACCTAGAGCTCTTGCATGCAATGCAGGGCGGACTCGGCAGAGGAACCCTTGGAACAGAAGAGGAAACATGGAATCCAAGGTCGACATGGATGGGCGGGCGGGCGGACAGACAGGCACGCACCAGGCACTCAGAGCAGTCGCGCATTCACGCAGTCAACTGGTCCTTGTCAAGGGAAAACGGACGGGTCAAAAATAAGATTACCCACTGCACCCGAGCGCCCGCTCCCTTCTCGCTTGACATCGCTTGACACTTGACGACGACTACGGAGAGTGAGGGACCCAGTAAACCAGTAGAGCCGTATGGGGAGTACCCAGTTTCCTTTCCTCTCCTGCCCTGGCCTGGCCTGCCCTTGCCCGTTCACTCGAAACCCAACAACGCCCCAAGTTCCCAATCCCAATCATCACTTTCTCCCTCCCGCCGGCCAGATCGAGGACCTTTCTCTTCGACATCAGCGGCGCTTGTCCGTTGTTCTGTCGTCCTGTTGCCCTGTCTGTCTCTGCCTGTCTGCCTGTCGCCCGTCTGTCCGTCCCTCGTTTTTCAGGCCCTCACTTTTCGTTACTGCATACATACATACAATCATACATATACATACCTACATACGACCGCGCAATTGGTGCCTTATCGCGACCGCGCTTAATTGAATTAATCGACCCGGCCTGCTCTTTGTGTTCTCGCTGCTTCCGACTCGTCCTCCTTCCTGACAAGAGAAAGGGGTCCTAGAACAGCCCACCATCCACTCGTTCTTCGAGGGGGTTCTTCGAAGCAACTTTTTGCGGGTGTCGCGTCTGGGCTGCATCATTGATGCGTGTTGGCCTTGTCACTCTGTCGAATTGCCAAACGAGAGAGGCCGAAGCACTGTCTGCTGGGGACGAAAAAAGTAGGGCGATCGACAAGACCATCTGGACACCGCTTAACTGTGCATTGAAACAACAAATCGCAGGGAGCGGCACATGCAGCCCGATACCTTAAACTGGCTAAATTGGTCTCATTGGTGATCCTGGCGACCCCATTCAATTGCATTTGCATTGCTGATAGCCTTTCTGTCAGTCAATAACTGCAGGGCTCAGAGAGAGGTGCCACTTACGCCGTTTACCTTGACACAATTTCCTCTCCCACCTTGAGCTTGGCCTGTCATCTACCTATTACCTTACCTTGCATGCCCGCCCTTTGCATCACAACATACCCTTCTCCCACCTCACCCAGCTCCTTCCGGCTCCCTCCAGCTCCTGCAGCCCGGAGTACCGACCACCGACCTGCCGACCAGGCCTCGAGCTTAATCCAAGACCCGCCAAGCAGTCCCAAGCGTGCGAGATAGTCCCAACTAGCCCAACGTCCCGCCCCTTTCCGCCGCCAAACGTCCGTCCACCGTCAGAAGCGCGACACGCTACAAAGTCAATCGACAAAGGGAGGATCCATTATCATCATCATCATCATCACCATTCTGCCAGACCAGGTGGCCCGACCGTGAGCATCTTTCCGCGCGTCTCTTCCGCGCCGGAAAATGTCGTCGGCTGCATTGCAATCTACACCCCATCAAACAGCAACCTCCGTCGCAGGCTTAAACCCGTCGCCCTTGGTTGCCGCCTCGCCTAGCAGTCGGCATCACAACCAATCGACGTCGTCTCCTGGCCGAGACCCTTACTATGCTACTTCGCAGCACAGCAACTCCCCTTCAGGTTCCAGACGCCCGACTAGGAAAGAGAGCGGTACCGCCAGCGGTAAGGGAGACGTTCCATCCCAAAGCAACTCCCCAATGAGTTCACGCACGGCTGTTGCATCCCCCGTCCCCGTGAACACCTCTTCCGACCAATATAAACAAGCCTCCTCCGACCGCCGCAAGAACATGCCCACCGCCGTGCCACCACGCATCTCGTCCCAACAAGCCCCTGGGGCCCCTGGGGGCGGGTCCAACTCGAGAAGATCCGCGGCACAAGGGCATGAGCGATCGAACTCGCAACGATATGCAGGGAACGACGTAAATGGCCAAGTGGGCGCGAGCCAGGCTTACCAGGAAGAAGCTGCGGCTCAGAGCTCCAGAAACCGTAGGTCAGCATACACGGGCCAGGAACAGACGCCAAAGTCAAGCAGCGGCCACAGGGATACTCGGGCAGCAGGCTCCTCGAATTCGGCAACTGTTCGCAACCAACAGGCTGCCTCGTCTACGCCACAAGGCCCTTCCCGGGAGGCGAGCGAGATCTTGAATAGCATGTTGGTGTCCCAGCCCGAGGTGGATATCGAACGAGAGCGCGAGCGCATCGCGTTGGCGCAGCCACACCAAACACCAACTTTCGATGATAATGCGATCCCGCCATCGATCCCTACGACTGTCGACCAACATGGCGAGGAGACACGGCGGGGTGGCCGGAGTAGGCACGATTTCAGTAAACGGGAGAAGCACACGAAATTCGGGGAGTACATACTAGGCAACACCATTGGTGAGGGCGAGTTTGGCAAGGTCAAGCTCGGCTGGAAGCAAGAAGGCGGTATACAGGTAAGGGACACCCCGAAACATATGTCTGGCGGAATACTGATATTGTTCTTTTTACTTGCAGGTCGCCATCAAACTCATCAAGAAAGACCAGCTCGGTAGCAACCCGTCTCGTATGGCCAAGATCATGCGTGAAGTCTCCATCCTCAAGCAGTTGACACACCCGAATATCGTCAGGCTACACAAGATGGAGGAGTCCGAGAGGCATTTCGGCATCGTCTTGGAATATGCTTCCGGCGGTGAACTGTTCGACTACATCCTGAATCACCGATACCTGAAAGACAACGCAGCCCGTCGGCTATTTGCCCAGCTAGTATCCGGTGTTGGCTATCTACACAAGAAGGGCATCGTGCATCGAGATCTGAAACTGGAGAACCTGCTGCTGGATCGCAATCGAAACATCATCATCACCGACTTTGGCTTCGCTAACACTTTTGACCCGGCAGAGGAGCTCTCGGAAGAGGAGGAGAACAACCTGGGAGATCGAGAGTTCGTCAAGCGCGCGGGCTTGAATCAGTTGAAGCCAAGCGGCATGAGAAAAGGAGATCTCATGCAGACCAGCTGTGGCAGTCCATGCTACGCCGCCCCCGAGTTGGTCGTGAGTGACTCGCTGTACACGGGGCGCAAAGTCGATGTGTGGAGCTGTGGTGTTATCCTGGTATGTACTCGCTGGTCACACCTACTAAACTTACTTGCTAATATGGTTGCAGTATGCCATGCTGGCAGGCTATCTTCCTTTCGACGACGATCCCGCAAATCCGGAAGGCGACAACATCAACCTGCTTTACAAGTACATTGTCAACACTCCGCTTACATTTCCCGAATACGTCACACCTCACGCCCGAGATCTCCTCCGAAGGATACTGGTCCCGAACCCTCGAAAACGTGCTGACCTATTTGAAGTCGCACGGCATAGTTGGCTGAGCGAATACGCCCACGTGGTTGAATTCATCACAAGCAGCACCACGACCCCTGGAGAGATCCAGAACACGACAGTACCAGCTGAGGACGAGGGCTCCTTGGTCGCTCGCAGTGCCTCTGTCCGAGAACCACATAAGAAGAACAATACCACCTCGGCAATCGGTGGACTGGCCAGCAAGCAAGGCACCGTCGATCCCGATGCCGAGGCTGCGGCTCAGGCCCGGCAACAGAGAGACAACAAGCGTAGGACTGTGCAGGTCGAATATGTTGCGCCAAACACCCAGACCCAGCGCGGTGAAGCCGCAACTGCCCAGGGCACATCCTCTAAATCCAAGGCTCGTTCGAGCAGTCAAGGCCCTACGGAGGTTCAACCCTCGTCAACTGACAAACCACTACCTCGTGACCCACCAGTCACGAAAGATTCTTACCCACCAATATCATCTAGGAGACCTCCAAGCGCGCACCTCAATAATCAAAACCTGCCACCGTCTAGGGCGAGCCGTGAGACCAACCGGTCGACATCTGATGGCCACTACATGGCGCCGAGTGCTGGAGCTACCGGGCGACCCGCCACTGGGGGCTCGGCCACATCGAAGGCTTATGGAAGCGGGAGAGCTACGTACGGCCAACCATCTGCCCCTATGGTTGCTGATACTAACGTGCATGGAAGTATACAACAACCTACAGGTCGACCAAACCAACAGGATCCTTCTGCTACCCAAGAGCAAAACACGGAATACGACAGGGCCAGCCTCAACGTGCCATCCAAGTTCGCCAAGGTTGCGGGTTCTGGAGACACCGATAGCAACGACTCGAGAGGCCACAGGCGGTCGAACACGATTGGTGACATAGGCGGCAAGATCTTCCGTCGGAGTGGGTCTCTCTTTGGGAGTAGGAGTCGCAAGAGCCAACTTTCTTCCGGTGAGAAGTCTAAGAAGTATCCTCCAGTCAGCATGACACAGACTATCAGCGATGATGCTGGCGTCGGCCGCCCATCTATGGAATCGAAGCGGTCGCGGCGTTCTTTCTCGCTCGGGCTTGGGAAGAAGAGGTCTGGCAGCATTACTGGGTCGCAGACCTCTCTAGACAGGGCAAACCGGCGGTTCACGTTGCTCCCCAACTCTTTCTCACTGAAGGCTATCGGGCTCGGGAAGGACTACTCGACAGAGGCGCCCGATTCGCAACCGAGCCTGCCGATCCAGGATCCGCCGCCGACGGACGAGTATGGGCGATATGTAAATCAGTCCCAGGCTTCACAGGCGGCTGACCGCGATGGCACGTACACCCAATTGCAAGATCCTCAGCAGCCGCAGTATACAGCACCCAGCCAGAACCAACAACAGCAGTACACCTCGAACCCTTACCAGCAGAAGCCACCGACCAGCGTACCGGCGCACATGCAGCCAGGCGCGGCTCTGAATAGTGCTTCAGAATCATCAATCGAGAATGTGCAACGGCCAACTGGTTCAAGGCCGACCACTCAGTCGGCATCTTCTGTTGAGCAGCAGGGACAGGACAACAAGAAGCCATCTGGCCGTGGGGGCCGCGGACTACTTCAGAAGAACAAGCGCTTCGTCGATGCGTACGAAACGGACGAGTACTCGCGGAACGGACACGATCACGCCGGTAGCAGCGGAGCTGCTAGGAGAGTCATGGACTTTTTCCGTAGAAGAGGGAAGGCCAGGGGGGGTGAGGATCGATGAGGCTCCTGATGTTGCTTCCCGAGGATCCTGCCATTTTTTTACCAAGTACTACGTGATAGCTCGAGGCATCACAATTGACTGGCGAGGCGGCCCCAATTACGTGGTGAATGCCAGACAGTTTGTCCGGCTTACTGCTCCACCGTGGGCGACTACGGTAACGGGGCGGCAGACCGAAGCCGAACAACGGCAGTCACCTGCGGCCTTACTCCAGCTCCATAAACATCTGAGCACGGAGAATGGGTTACCAGGCCACGTCCGCTTGCCTTGGTCTCTGAGTCCCAAAGCCCAGTGCGATGATATCCTTTGGCATCATCTGTCATCGGTCATGAACTGAGACCATTTCTCGCCGAGAAACGTGGTGGCCGAGGTCCATGGAGTAATCGGACAACAGGCAATTCCTCCTCCTGAGGATAATATACTGATAATGTTATACCTGTTCTTCCTCATTATCAAGAACATCCGCCAATTTCGCACGGAGATGGAGGAGAATCGGGGGGACCAAGGAGGGTGGTCGGATCGAGGAGTCTGCATTTTTGGAGCGAGCTGCCCCTTTGGGGAATTTGTGTACATCATAATGTGCGGAGGGGCTCAAGGCGAGCAGGAGCTCATCAAGGCACAATTCATTAGAGATTGGGGGAGAGGAGGGAGAAGCCATATTTAATTTCTGTTTCATGGGCACTAGATCACATCTTGTTTCATTCTGGCCCAAACTGATCGATTGAGGAGTTTTGAGAATGGAAAAGGAGGAAAAGGACATAGGGAGAGTAAGGGAGAGAGACTTGTGGTTCCATGTGAGAGTATATGTAGGTGTACTGTACATGTGCCATTGTCGAGGGACTTGAGCACCGCAATATAAGAGCAGGTGGAATTGGTTCGTGGGCATGGACGTGTTGCTGGCCCTCGAACCACGGAGTAGCTAGAATGGAAGGGAATTCGAGGGAACCATCTGAAAGAGGGCAAATCTTCAGCTGCCCGTTCGTGTCGGTGACCTACTCGATAGTTCCTTGTGATGATAGCAGCAGAAGGGGTGTGTGGAAGCAAGTCGATGGGGGGTCTCATCCCGGATTCAGGTCAGGATACTCCAGTGCTGACACCTTCTCTCCCTTTAGATACGAGCACAACCATTAGGGCTCCCCTGAGAAGTTGTGCAACCTCTGTCTGCGATGTGCGATGCAATCATCTCATCCACATGCGTCCACGGCTTTCCCGTGCTGCTTGCCTCTCAGGCAATCTGGTTGATCTCCAACCGAGCTCGCAGCAGGTCGACTAGGGAAACGCCGTCACTCGATGTCAGACCCGTCAACATGGGCTTGATTGGATGAATACCATACACGAATAACTGGTGCAGTATGGGAGGCAGCCCTTGGTCGTAATTCACTCCGACTTCATCGAAGGCGGCCTGCAAGAGCCTAATGAGCAACACCAGCGTCTAGAAGCCCAGGCGCCAGGATAGGTAGGCGAGGATGTCCTCGTGGCAAAGTAGAGCCTCTTCTGCCATGGACAGTGCCATGGACAGGCTGACGACGCTTGCCAACTCCAGTAGGGTTACATCTGGATAGTTGATGGCCTGGGGCGGGTGTGTGCGCCAGTGCTTCTTTGTTCAAGCAATGATGAGGGTCTTAGGTAGAGCTTTGAAAATTCTCTCATCTCTTGCTGCGACAGATTCTTCTTAGAGGTGTGTTACTGGTCGTACTTCCCTTAGGCTTGTATAACTGCCATTTAGTGTTAGTTGTCTCATCGACGCGATACTCGAAGATCCACGGCTGGTAGGCACTCAACGTTACGGGCTCTCACCGTACATTATTGCTTCAAACGCGCCCAATCCGTTCCGTTTGGATTAGGTCAGTAGGAACTTTCACCGCAGGCTGATCCTGTTTGAGTACTTAGATACCTGGGTACCTGGTTAAGTGATCACATTAAGTTTTGCGAACAGGCTTCAAAAGTTAACACCCTCCACTACCCTTCAACATCACCAACACCACCAACACATTTCAACGTCCACGAAAAGCAAACGATGACTGAACAAGACAACAAGATGTCGGGCTCTTTCGACAGAGTGCTGCAAGACATCGAGTTCCGCGACATGCGAGCAATATACGATAAAACCTCATTCATGGTGCAGATGCGACTATCCAGGCCTCGCGAACCAGGAAGTGCAAGACCACCTCACTTCCTCCGTCATTGGTATTTGCTACCTCCTGGAAAGCAAGAGCGCATGCAGCGCAAGTACTGCCATGCGTGCCACGGCATAGATGCGTACATCACGCTCCTCCGTTCACAGATTGGATTGGGGCTCAGTCTACAAGACCTGTTCGAGCCTGATAAGCAAACGGACAGCTGCCAAAAGCTCTGGCACCTGCTCCACCATGACTTTGGAGAGGATTTCGACCAGGACCTCAAAGTAAAGGGTTACATACTCTACTTGCTTTCAGGCGAGCAGAGTGGCGAGGCCTTCCCAGTGAAACCAACACTGGAGGGCTTGCTCCTGGCGGAAAACGCGCCAGAACTGGCTGTCAAGCTGTACTTTCACCATTCGCGGGTAGCTCTCCTCAGCCCGAGAACGCAGATCGGTCGCCGAAATCGCGCTGGTCTATACGAATGGGAAAGGATTAACCTACTCCAGACCAATACGTCCACCCCAAACGACCTCACCAGGTTTACCTGGAATGGCAAATGTCCACTCGGGGAGCACCTGAACAGCTTGCTCACCCCCAACATGACCGACAATCCTCTCGTCATTCCTATCTACAACAAGCCACAGTTCCTCAACATCCACTTCAGATACGACGAACCGGGACCAAGTGATCACAAGACCATCGAGGACCTGCGCTGGTTCGAGCTCAAGGGCCGCTGGGTGGAGGATGGTGGATGGGCCGAAGGAACAGACAAGTATCACCTCTATGCGGTCGCCAACCTCGGCACTGATCATGTCCGACTGTATCACCATGATACATCATATGCCGTCGAGACCACTCTCCCCGATCCCGATGGAAACATTCCTCCCACTCTGGACGATGGGCTCTGGAAGGTGGGAGATCCCAGTAATGCTTACCTGCTGGTATACCGGCGGTCATTGGTTGACGAGGGAGACACTTATACACCACCTTTGACGAATATACGAGAGTTTATATCTCAAGAAGAACAGGAACAGCGTCATCACAGTGTCGAAGGCTCATGGCTGGATTTATCGGCGGAAGCGCTTGCGGCGGAACGACACGACAGGAAAGAGAAAGTGAAGAAGTATGGGGCTACATAGCTTCGACTTGGACACACTGGGCTTCATGTTCTCAGTGTACAACAATCGACGAACATCTTCAGCACACCTAATTAGGAACTATTGAAGGTATAAGCTCAACCCTCACAGAGGCGAGAGTGGCTAAACTTCCTGCGAATATGAGCGATTCCGAAGAATACCAGGCTCAGGTAAAGAACGGAATATCATGAATCAAGAGATTACACACAATTTGGGTTCGCCCTTGATTTTCTTTCATTGTTTCCTTGTGTGACATGCTATTTCCCACCCATAGACAATGCCGTCGATCAACTTGATATGCGCTCTTTCTGCCTCTTCAGCGAAATGCCGATGATTCGGAGCCCTGACATTTCCATGTTTTGCAAGACGATTGACCCTTTTCACATATATTTGTACAAGCAGATTGGAGAACACAACAGCAAGTATCTTGATAGCCAGGAGGTAGTATGTAGTGGAAATAATGTCATATGGAGGCAAATCGGTCTGCATGACTCGAATAACGTCAAATATCAAGAGTCACATCATGTCACAAGCATGTGCAGAGGTTAAGGACGAGTCGATCAGGCTTTCATTATGCTAGTTATCTCAGTCCTCGAAACCTTGATCCAATCGAAAGGATGAGTAGTGATATGTCTATCAGTCTTCTGCTCGAAAGAGAGACGGACGGTTTGTCTTGTGTGTACTCAAGTGCTTCCGGCCGACTGAACTCGATGGGTAGGTCTTGTTGATGTTGACTACTGAGATCGCACGGCCGGCGCCAGTTTCCAGCTATTCAGCCACATCCACCAAGTGCGTGCCCCTGTGGAAACACTCGGGGCACCCAGGGACCGTGAGCACGAGATTAGTGATTGAGAACTGGTCGGGGTCCTCTTCGAGCCTCGAAATTACGAGTTCCAAGGCAGCTTCTCGGAGCTGAGCGAGCTCCTCGGCCTTCATCTGCACCTCTGGGTGATGCCTACATTGGAGGAAGCTCCAAGACTTGTTGCAAGAACGCGTGGGATCGGCCCGCGAAATGCCTCCAGTTACTACTGGAGGGACAACCTTTGGCTGATGCAGAGGCATGTCAACCGTGGTGGAGCGCTCCCAGATATGGTGAACGTTCTCGTGCCATTCATTCAAGAAAACGTGCAACACCGGCAAGGCAATCTCATACTTGCCCTCCAGCCTCTGTAATGTCGTAGGTTCGACGAGGTTTTGCAGTCCACATTCGGGACAGTGTTCTTTGCAGTTCCTCTGCATGCAGTCGTTGCGAAGACAAAAACCACCCAGCCAAACAGGACAGTCTTGAGGCCAATGCATGTAACGTGAATCGCAAAACTGACATTGGCCAAGTAGGTCTTCGGTGCAGGGATTGTGAGTACCTGCGCTGACCTCGGACTGTTCAGCCTCGGGGTGCACGTTGCAATGAACAAAACACAAAGATACCGCTCTTGGATTGCCATTAATGCCACATTGACGGCATAGTCGCTTACAGTAGTAATATGGGTGGTCGGCATCCTTGCTACACCAGCAACGGCTGGGGCACTGCTGGTCTGGGGCTAAGACTGTCCGGTGTTTGCCCCCTGGGATATGTCCATTGCACTGACGGCAAGGGCTCCTACAGTTTTTAAAGAGGTGACCGTATCGGTAGCAATTCGGGCACTGGATGTTCTGTAGTTGTGGATCCGCCGGTCCGAGTACATTGTTGTACTTCTCAATCGTAGGTGCTTTGCCCCTCAGTGCTGAACCGCGGAACGCTTGTGCTACTGTACTCCAACTACGCCGGATCGGCCTTGGGTGTATGCCGTCGCCCTTATTGAGAAATGGTGTGTTTCCCCATGGCAAATTAAAAGGAGGTAGTGAACTCCCTGTACGCCGTGTTGGCCTTACTATAGCATCGGTGCCAGCCATCTCAACATCGGCGGACAAATCCACCGTGGGACGCGCCGAGGTCAACTTGACCACGTCGTCTTTATTTGTGAAGGTGCCTCGAAGGACGACATCGTAAGTCATCTGCTGGGTTGCTGGATCGAGGACAACCTTCTCTATGCGTACCACGTTGTTGGACAGGGATTCGTTGTCCAGGTCCCATGGCATGACGCGACCCTGGTCAAACTGTTTCGAGATATCAGCATAGTGCTTGCTACTATCCAGCATCTTGAGGACAAATTCTGGGGTCAGTGGTCCGGGCCGCTCGTGGGCCATCTTGAGTTTATGCTGTGCCTTTTCCGTTTGGACGAAGGCGTGCCACAGGCCGTGTGCCGCTTTGTCGTGCACAATACAGCAGAGTCCCATGCGACAAGCCCAGAGACGATGGTATTGCTGTTTTGGGTTTGGCACGTATTTCTTGCACGTAAACCATGCGTGGTCTGTGGTGTCGCATTCGAAACAGACCTGTAGCCGACCGTCCTCAGTGTTGGGCTTTGGACAGTAGTTTACGTTGTGCTCTTCGCCGCAATTGCAACAGGTGCTTTTGCCTGGCTTTGGTGGTGGTGGCATATTTTCTGCCCCGCTTGCAATCGCTTTAGGAATCGCTATTCCACGTCGGTTTCCAGCCGTGCTGTCATCACCTCGACTTGAGGATGTTGATTCAGCGCTGGTTCTGGGCCGATCGTATGGATTGAACCTGTTTTGGTTCCTTCTTGGACCAGTTGATCGCTCTGTACTATTTCCAGGCGACTGGCCAAGGTAGATCTCTCCGTAATTGTAGAAGATCTGGTTTCCTGTAGTACCGTACGCGCCTGCGAGTTCGGACTGCGCATCATGGCCGCGTCCCTGACTACTTGTTGGGGTGTTATGTCGATTGTTTTGATTTGAGGAATATCCCTTTCGAGATGATCCTCGCTTTGATAGATCTTTTGGCATATTGGCTGTATTTCAAGTTTGATGCCTGTTGATGAGTTTGTAGTTGGAGAGAGAAATTGAAGGAAGAAAAGATGGAAGGCAAAGAGGTAGATACATAGCGGTTCCAAAAGCTTCGAAGTACATAGTATGGAAGCCTCGCTGGACTGTTACAGCTTACAATTCACAGAACCCCAGGCCTGACAGGGGTTGATGCTGTCGAAAAGTGGGCCAGGGTGCCACTGTAGTGTACTGTAGATCTGGAATAACAGCGCTAGCGAGCGTTGGTGTAACGGCGGATCTAGCCGAAGCTCCACGCCCTGTCTCACATACTATGTAGGTACACGTGTACCTAGGTACTTATGTACTTGAGTAAGCGCCTCGATTTCATGATACCGAAAACGATCCCCACGGTACTAAGATACTTACCTATCTAGGTACCTAAGTAGGTACTTATAGCCTTGCCCAGGTGTCTACGAAAGGTAGGGGTAGGTCTTTCAATACAGATGCTGAGCAAGTGGCAGAGGTGCCCACTGCCTTGAGAGTCGTCACTATGCTGGCAGTAGCAAAGGGAACATGCTGTCCAAAGGCACTACGAGGAAATCCAAAGCGAGATATCACGGTTCAGGTCTACCAGTATAAGAAGAGAATGCCCTCATGGGTTTTGAGGCTCGAGTGGGCGGGATCATCAGGATCTCGTGTTACTTAAAATGTTTGTGGTAATGCATCTTTGACCCAGCGACAGGGGTTGACCCCCTAGCCACTTCGTCAGTGCTAGGCAACAGGCGCTAAATACCAACCTCACCTCATATAAAACTCACTTGTTATGTTCGACTGACTGTACTGGACGGCGCAATCTTCGTCTGCTCTCCCCTAGAGACCTCCTCGCTTGTCACCGTGATGTCGAAGAATCCGCGAGTCTGGGGCGCCGACCTCTTCCTCTTGGTAAGGCTGATCCAGTCCCTGCAGCCAAGAAACCATTGCATTATTTACTGACATCCTAGCCATAGGAAGAATGGCATGAGACATCTTCACTATCTGATGACGACCAGTTGCTCGAGATCTTTTCTTTTTTCACTCGATTGCCTTTCGCTCAGCGCTATGTGGGTACAGCGGATAAACACACTTTTCTTCCGAGAGAACCCGCGGACGAAGCAACACCCAGTCTCTTGTTGATCGATACCATATACTAACGACAGCCTTCCTGCTCCCTATCTAGATATACACAAGACGCTTGGAGGACCGGGAAATCAAAAGGCACACAGATTTACCCCAGGCGGATCAAGACCTGCTGAACCGCCTTCGGAAGCCCGAGGAACGTGTGGATGGGGGACACATCTGGCTGCGCACTTGGTACGGCGAAGGTAGCGATGCGGCCTTCTCCTCCTTCATAGAGGGGAGAGATGAGGAGCCGGAGTATCCGGCGTTACAGGACGCGAACCGCTACAACTACGGTGGCGGTGGCGGCTGGCGGCGCATATTCGAACGTCTACCACAGATGTTGGACCCTGAGGGCGTTTCGGTAGACGACTACGAGCGTGCGAAGCAAAATGCGCTCCAGGAGTGCTATCTGGTTGAGCTGGAGGATACCCGGGAGGTTGAGGAGATGGGCGGCACCCCGGAAGAGGATGGCACTTACTGGATGGAGATGTACTGGGAATATCACGAGAAGGCCGCCGTTGCTGTGATTTTCATAGCAGATGAAGAAATGATCCGTGCTGCCGCGGAGAATCCACGTTCGGAGAGGTTCCTGGCGGTATGGCTCGATGAGATGGGCCGCGTGGTAAGGTATAAACGCTTGGCTGAGGGCGAAGCTTCGGTATTGGAAATGAGGATGTCTGTCATGGGGGATGCTCTGAGTTGTAGCGCGTGGATGGGCGCGAAGCCGGGGGAGGATTACGAGTGGGAGGGACCTCTTGGACCGCCAGCCCTCACCGGGGAGGGAGAGCACTCTTGAGTACCAACATAGCCGGTCGCTATTGGAACCTCTGCCTGCAGCTGTCAATTAGACCATGATCCCAAATGATGTTCATGTTGATATGAGTGAACACCAACTTGTGATATGCTATGGAGGGAGGGCCGGAAGCAGCTGTTACCTGTCGAGCGGGACAAGAGTGCTAGCAAGACGAAGTCCCTAGATAAGCCCAGGGAGTCCTCGAAATATAGCTCGTCCCTGCCGAAACGTGTTGCGTCTCATACCTTGGGATGCGAGGTTCCATTGAACCTCAAGGCCGTCACAGGTTGATTGCGGTATACGGCTAGTTCTCACCGTGATTCTGCCACTCTCTATGCCTGACCAAAACATTGTTATTTGCTTTCTCGGGTATCCAAAACACACCAGACGCCATGCAAAGCCCAATCAAGATCACTTCCTTCTTCGAGTCAAACGCGCAACGCAAGCCTCAACCAACACTAGAGACATCCCCATCCTCTGGATTCGCACCACCATACAGGACCTCACAGACGCCCGCCAGCGGCACATCCATAACGGCATCGGTCCCCTCGTTCCAGCACTCCCCCCAGTCGACCCCCCTCTCCCTGACGAACTTGTACCCGGTCCCGCTGGACTTCCTCTGATGATGACGCTGATGGCCACCGCTTCCCCTGTTATTGTAGCCCCTCTGCTCCTCCCTCTCCCTCTCGCGCTCCAGGTTCCTCCTCCTCTCCTCGCTAGTCACGATCCTCCCCCTCCCGTCCACGACCGCGATCTTGCCCGCCTCGTCCACGACCGTCTCGAGGCTGTTGAGCGGGAGCGTCAGGTACTCGGTGTTGTACAGCGCCAGCGCGACGTATATGTACACCAGCAGCATGACCAGGAACGAGGGGATGGCCAGGCTCCACCACCGGTTCGGGTAGTAGTATATGCCGAGGACGTGCAGGAACGGCGAGGGCAGGTACGACCACAGCAGGTAGACGAGGAAGACGAGCGAGGAGAAGAGGTACAGCACGAAGCCGTAGTACTCGTAGGTGGGCACCTTGGGCGAGGCGCGGGGCACCGGCTCGGCGCTGTTGAGGCCCTCGTCGTCGCTCGCGTCCGGGGTGGTGGGGCGTGATGGCCGGAGGAGGGATGTTAGTGACGGCGAGGGAGGTAGAGGGGTCGGTGGGCGCCCGTAGTATGGTGGGCCGAAGGAGAGCATTTGCGACTGCGTGGGTGGTGGTGGTTGTGCGGGACCAAATGGTTTATCCTCGTTCTCGAGGTCGTCGTCGAGGTCGCTGGGAACATCGTCTTCGTTGTCGTCTTCTCCCTCGGAGAGGAATTGGTCCTCCTCTTCTTCATCTGAACTTAGCGACATGGTGGGTGCGGAGTTGCGCGACGCGCCCCTGAAATTGTTGGAATGCGTTGCTGTAGGAGGAAGGAGCTGACAGGTGACAGGAACGGTATGTGATGGGTGTGCATTTTATTTACACACCCGGAGTCTGCTTATAATCACCACCCCGATGTAAGACGGACTCAACATTCACCTATGGACGAAAGCTTATCTCATGTAACGAGGTTCTCGGTAGGACATGATTTATGTGGCTTTATCTATTTACCCATCGATAGGACACCTATACTCCCTTTCCCTGCCATAGTCGTCCACATGTCTCCTCGCCCCCGTCAACTCATCCTTAGGTTGAAGAGCTTCGAGACAACTCTGGTGATAGATGTGCCTGCAGGCCAGAACAACCAGTGACTGGAGTTTCTGCTGCTCGTTCCCAGTCCCCTGTGACGTGGATGATACTTGCTGACCGACCTCAGAGTGGTGTCCTTCGTCATGTTCTTCAGCCCTCGCCTCGAAAGACTCTGGCGTCAATGGCACTGAGCCCTTCCCTTTGCCCTTGCTGTTGCTACCATTCACCCCACCATGCTCGAACATGCCCTCGCGCCCTGCATCTTCTCTACCCTTCCCTCTTTCGGCCTTCTTCCCCGCTTCTTCCAGCTTGTCCTTCCTCCGCCGCTCTTCAGCGGCCGCCTTCTCTTCCCACGCGTCTATAATCCCCGCGGATATAGCACCAGGCCCCCAGACCCTCAACCCGCAGGCCTCGCATACTGATCCCCGGGGTCTCCACCCGCGCTGGCGCAATTGTGTCGCCTGCTTGACGCTCACGAAAAGGCTACGGTCGAGAAGGCGATTCGACAGCCGGAGTATGGACTCCTCGTAGGCGTAAGCCGCGAAGATGGACTGCAGGACTGCTCGCAGGTCGGCAAGATTCGGGGATGAGGCCGCAGCTTTGGTTAGAAAGGCGCGGAGGATTCGCAAGAATGCGAGATTGTCACCACCTGCCGTCGTCGCAGGGGACAGTACGTGGGATGTACTACCTATCTGTGGTGTCGAAGGGGTGGTGGTCGCTGTCAGGAGGGCTGTGAAGGTGTGTTGGACAAGAGATCGGAGGAGTGTGACGAGTTTTTCGGTGTCTATGCCTTCTTCGCGCGTTGTATCACCGTTGACCTGCTTCCCCTTCTCGGCCTTCAGGGCTGCTTGATCGTTGACCTGCTGGATGGCTATAGAAAGACGACGCGTGATCTGTACTGTCGCATCGATGAGGCTCAGCCACAATATCTCGTCTTTTGACAGCTCATCTCTCGATTGCGATTTCTGCTTTTTCTGCAGAGCCGTCGACTTCTTCGCTGTCTTCGTCTGTCCCTGACAGAGCCAGATTCCCACGTGTGTGTACTTTTGCAGGCCGATCAAAAGATCTTCGGTGGCAGATTGTAGCCCGGCTACAGTGTCCTCTTTCTCAGCCCCAGTTAGAAGTCCCTGCAGAGCAGACTCGAGCGTATCTAATTGCCTGACGAGCCGGTCCATGGCTTCCTGAACTTGACCTTCACGGGCCATCAGCACGATCGCGGCATCAATAACGCCCGTCTCCTCCATGGTAGGGAGCAGTCTCTCCAGCCTGAGATTGGTGGACTGAACAATGCCCACGAAATCCGATACATGAGCCGGCTCAAACTTGCACATGAGCTGTACGTACTGCTCAATCATGTCTCGTTCCACAGACGGTTTGAAGCCATCCGGGCGCTCGGCCTCGGGCTCCAGAATAGCCTTGAGGTAAGTGAATTGCAGCTCTGGCTCATCGGCCGTTGAGTCCAATACATGGCGGTGAAGCTCTGGGGCACCTGCCTCTATCACCTCTGCAGCTTGCGCTGGGTCAAGCTCGACTAACTGTTTCGAGTTCTCCCGGATGACTTGATGAACTTCTTGGACCTGACGTTTTGAGAGCCCAGCCCGAGGTCGCAAGCAATCTGAGATACAGCCAAATATCCCATCTTTGTCGACCGGATCCTCAAAGTATGTCTGCACCAGCTTGCCGTACTGCTTGTCAAGCCTGTATTGCCTTTTCAGTATCCGGTAGAAACCAGCCTTCGTAAAGAGCGGTATGAGCGTGGGCAGATCAGGCGGTTGATATGCTGACAAAAGATACTCGGCGCTCAACTGTGCATCGTCCGCAAGGTCAGCCCCTGGATAGTTACAAAGCCCAGTCAGGACTTTGGTCAATGCAGAGCCGGGCAGCAGTAGGTACTGGGGATACTTGGGCAAGTTCCTGGCGATGAACATGTCCAGATATATAGTATCCTCAGGTGCAAAGTCTTCCGGATTCATGATCTCGATCAGAATGGAGACGATGTATTGTCGATCCACGGTCAACCCGAATATCTGCTCTTCCGGTAGGTCTTCTCTGGCACCTCCAGTAATCTGCTTCTCTGGAGAGTCGTTCAAGAACGAGTCCTCGAAAGCTTCGTTCAGAGCGCTTAAAAAGCTCGGTGCGTCGAACTTCAAGATCATCCGCAAGTAAGGGAATGATGGTTCCTCGGCCTGATTAGGCCGCGTCAACAAGCGCTTATTGCTTCCTTTGGGCCAGACTATGCTTGATCCTGAGAAAAGAAACCAGTATAGCTCAGCTTTGGCTTCCATCGCAGGCTCGCGGTTGATTGTGTCGCCTGTGGGATAGACCCGACCCGTCAAGATGTAGGAAAGATAGGGGAATATCTTCAATGCACTGACGGCTGATTGCTCTTCATCCAAGACGTTTCCTGGGGCTTCATCGACGCTCCGCATAAGAGGTACAAGGAGTGCCAGCAAGTCAATGAGAGGGGTGATGTAGTCATCGAGTGCCCGATTCCAGACATATATGAGAGCTTCGTACAGGCCGTGCTGCTTGCACAGAGTAGTGACTTGGTCCAAGTCAAGGGTGGCCGTATCCATGTGGCAGATCATTTCCTCAAGTCGACTTTCCAGGCCCTTGCTCACGTAGTGAGTGACCATAGCTTTCACTACCGCGGGCGGTACTGCCGGGATGGTCTGCTCCAGAATATAGGGCTCTATCGTTTCCAGGAAGATGCCCTGAACACCAGCGTCCTCATACCACTCGTACATCTCATCAAAGAGGAAGTCGGGATCCCCAATACTCTGGCATGCGGTGAAGCAGGTCTCGCTCAGTTCCTGAAGGTGGTGGTCATCCGTGGCTGCAGGATTTCTCTGTCTTTGGCCAAAGGCATACTTCAGGGACGCGCTCATGATCTCTAGCAGCTTGTCTCTGACCATGCTATGTCGCACCTCGGTATTCTCTGGCAGTCCTACCGTGAGCTTGTCGGCATCTCCTGTGTAGTAACTTGTAGCCAACTCGATTGCTCCGACATAGTCGCCATTCTCCATAAGTGCAATCAGGCGGTCAGCCCAATTAGACAGTGTTCCGATCGAGACGTCATTGAACCCCAGCAAGAATATGCGGTTCTTGTAGGTCTTGAAGCTCATGTAGAAAGCATCAGCCACAACACCGTGCATTGAGGTGTCCTCTTCATCGAGTTGCTCCACCAAGGTGTGTAGCTGCTTTGAGAAAAGGTCAACGTGGTATATATGGCGACCTATCAGGTCAAACGCTTCGGTCATCCTCATACTCCGGTCTTCCAGAACGATCAACCTCTGGCTGATTGTGAGAACGGTCAGTACGGACCGGCTGAGCCATTGTACAGCCACAATTGCCTCCTCACATTTCCACCTGCTTCTAGCCTTGAACTTGAGACTTGGCGGCTTGTCACTCTCTTCAGCGGGTACCTCCTCGACATCGAGAACCGTCAGGACGTTTGACCAGCAGTATGCAAGCTTCGCCCTAGCAACTTGACCTCCTGTGGTAGGATCGGGCACTTTCAGCTTCACAGCCGGGAACCAGGCCAAACAGCCTGTCATGGCACTGTGAGCGGCCACTTCCTTCGGCCTCGCCGACTTGTGTTGCGTCTGCGCGACAGGAGTGGTTGATACAATAACCAACAAATAAGGAGTGAGCATTGCAGTCAGTCCCATGCCATCGGTGGCACGCTCAATATTCCCCAGCGGCAAGGCTGTGAACGCGAGGACCGTGCTGGGCTTGAGGGGCTTGCCGGTTGGAGCTGGATCTGAGTCCGGGTACCGTCCTAATATCCTGGTTGTTTTGACCGTCCGACCAAATGATCCTGTGCCTCTCGTTGCAAGATGTGAGAAAGCCATACCCCTATCATCCGCAGAGACAAGAGCCGTGTGTCTGGTTCCCAGGAAGCCCAGATGCGTGACAGCAACGCCTGAAACATGCCCATCTATGGTGCGGTCCTGTAGTTGTGCGGCGTCCAACGGAGGGATGTACAGAAAGGGGCGAGATGCACGGGATGTGTCCCATGTGAAGATGCTCCCATTAGCATGTCCGCCCCCGATGGTCGAATGATCTGCCGAAATCGCGATCGAGGTGATGGCGCCGCTCTCCACAGCTCTCGTCCCAGGGCCAATGATCATTTTCAAGTTTTGGTTGTAGTCAAATATTAATATTATGCCCTTGGATGTGCCAAGTATTACGTGTGCGGACACGGCGAGGCATGTTGGCGAGCCAAAGTTCCGTTTCCCTACTTCCGAGAAGGCTTGCCCATTCAGTTTCCTGAGCCTGGTCCATCGCACGACTTCCCATGGCGGCGAAGGGGTTTCCGTATCACCCGAATCAAACGTCAGCTGGCCAGTCAATGAGGCATGCCGGCTGTTGTTCGAAAGAAAAGCTGGAGACGAAGGCCTGGGAGATAGGTTGCTAGGACTGGAAATGCGAGATTGAAAGCGCCGGTCGAAGGGTCGAAAGGACGGTACTGGACTGCCTAATCGTGGCCTGGAAGCTAGTGAAGGGAGGATACTGCTACTCGGAGACGAGAACACAGAGCCCTTGAAATGTCAGTATATTTCCGAGACTATTCAGGGGCAACACATACTTGGACAGATGGGGAGTCGTCCGGTATAGAGACAGTCGAGTCAACAGGACTTCCGGCTCTTCTGGGCAGGGCATCTGCGGAACCATTTTCGGAGACAGCGTCCGCCTCTTCATGCAAAATTTCTTTGTATCTGTTGGCGAGACCGTTCGATTCCGGCGGCTCCTCTGAGGTCTGCTGGAGCTCTTCCTCCAGCAAGTCGGAAATGTGGTGATCCGCTGGGTGTTCGGTCGACACATGGTCCTCCTCGCCAACTCTGGCCTGATTATCGGACAGGTCGGCCCTATCTGTCATCTCCTCCCCGGCGACATCTTCCCTCTCATCTGGTGATGCGCTCATCGGGACGGGTTCGTGTTGCGCATGGCTTCAAAAGTGATTATCAGGCTCCAGGTGGTTCCGAGCTCGAACCGGAGTGGTATGATCAGTTGACAAGCAGGCAGGCTAGTTTGGACGCAAGGCGGCGGCAGCGCGGTGGGCGGAGAAGTTCACAGGATTGAAATCGCAGTCACATAAGAAACAAGGTTTAACAACGAGAAAACACTGTTGACATTGCCATTCATGCCTATCGCGTCAATTCCCCGCCAATCCAACGGTCGTCATCTTCTGTGCATCGTGCTCCGGCGTGCCGGGAGCTCCCCTGGCCCTAGCAGCCGCTAGCGCGATAAGAGGTTCCTAGGTCCATAGTATACCACAGTAATAGCTCCACCAAATGACATACTTCCCCGAGGGCAACCTTTAGTTTGCTATCGTGCGACGATTTCCCCTTTCCAACCATCATCCTTTTGCTACCCCAGACAAGATACGACGCATCACACCACAACCAAGTCAATTCTCTATCTACCGCTACATTAGTAAATATAGAAGACGATTAGCGGACCACGATGTCCTCGATCGGTCCCCAACTCCCACCGCACCTCGCAAAGCGCAAGCGCAGTCCCGAAGATGAAAGCCCAGACTCGCCGCCACCCAAAGCACCAAGGTCCAACCAAGACGAAATCGCTCTGGAAGATGATGACGACGACTCAGACGATGGATACGGCCCAAGCGTACCGAAACCAATAGGCACTGCCGCCCCAGCCAGACCAGCGATAGGGCCTACCCTACCGTCGACAGCCCCAGCGAACAACGCCCAAGAAATAGCCCTCGACTCCGACTCGGATGATAACGAGACCGGCCCTATCCCCCCAACAGCGCCAGCGCCAGCCCCCAGGCGCGTTATGGGCCCCGCGCCGCCCCCCGCAGACCTCTCCGAGCTCCCACCACCCATCACCGAGCCCCAGGCGGGATCAGATTCCGACTCCGATTCCGACGACGACTACGGGCCAGCCCTCCCCGGGGCCGCGAGACCAAACCACGGGCCCTCATTACCATCATCCCACGACGCCTCCGCGTCCACCGAGCCTGCGCGGCCCAAGCGCGACGACTGGATGCTCGCGCCCCCGACGTCGTCGGGCTATCAGGAGCGCGACCCCACAAAGATCAAGTCGCGCAAGTTCGCGAGCGGCGCGAGCGCCACGTCGAGGCCCAAGGACGGCAGCGCCGGCGTAAGCAGCATATGGACGGAGACGCCCGAGGAGAAGGCCAAGCGCCTCGCCGATGCGGTGCTGGGGCGGGGCAGCGGCGGCGGCGGCGGCGGCGGCGAGACGCCATCGCGGGCGCCTGCTGCGGCGGGTGGCAAAGGGAAGGCGGGTGGTGGCCGGGAACAGCAGGACAAGATCCGCGCTTTCACCGAGCAGACGAGGGGGAAGAGTCTCTATGAGGAGCATCAGTCCTCTAGGAAGTCTGGCAAGGAGGCTGCCAAGGATAATGGCAAGGGGGCGGACGAGGAGGATGACGACCCTAGCAAGAGGGCGTTCGACCGGGAGAAGGATATGGGCCTGGGCTTGAAGATCACGGCTTCGCAGAGGAAGGAATTATTGAACAGGGCGTCAGATTTCGGAGGGCGTTTCCAAAAAGGGAATTACTTGTGATGCCGCGTTGCACGATGCGATACTAGTATAAGTATGGCGAGGGAATAGTCGAGCGCATACATATAAAGCGTAGACGACACCGAGGCAAAGCTACCGAGGTAAAGATACCGGGGCAAAGACGGACGCCGTCGATTCGTATTCCGATGCCTCTCTGCATGCCCAATAATCCATTGAATTGCAATTCCAGATGACGCCCTACGTCCCAGCTCAAAACGCAAAACTCCGCAGAAATTCCATGTGCTCGCTTTCCTATCCTTGTCCTTGAGCCGCCCACTGCTATGCATCCCCAATACTACTTGGGCAGACCACCCATCCCCTGTAAAGTACCCTACCACCAACCCATGCTTCCCGAGCAAATAAGAGGAAACTGATAAACCATCGGCCCTCAATTTTCGAGAGCCGTGGTACGTAACATACAAAACTATGTTATATATGATGTCCAGCCCGGCTCCCAAGACTTCATGTTCCGTTGGACCGTCCCGACAGCAAAATGACTGATTTGAAGTATGGCCTTCCTTGTTGGAGAGGCGAGTCTGGGCTTTTGGCTTGGTGAGATGGTATACATGTCGATAACGGTTCGCTGGCTCTGATGTGGATGTGATGGCAAGTCTAGAAATAATCGTGTACATTCATCATCTAGCTGCCCTGAAAGTATGTCATCTGGCTCCATTGGTGCGTATTCCAGCCTCCAGGTTAGACGGCGTCACTTGAGCATTACTGCTTGACTGATTCTGGGACGCCCCGGCCCGGCCAAAGCTCGGCAGCTGCTGCCGGATTGATGACAAGAAACCCCCTGTAGAGCCCTGTGTGTTTGTCCGTGGCGGATTTCGTGGTGTCTGTGCTGCTGATTGTGAAAAGAAACCGCCCCGCGGTTGTTGTTGTTCCCGATATCTGTCGCCACGTCCTTGTCTTCGAGATTGATCCTGATCATTGTCCCCATTCCGATTTCTACCAAATCGAGGCAAAGATAACCGTCCACCACTCCTTGCCAGCGTCCATACGACGCCGGGCCGAGATGGCATATTCATTCGGTTTCCTCTGTTCGTCCTTGGATCTTGTGTAATCGAAACAGTCGGTCCCATCTGTGCGCCATCCATGCCTTCTGCCGGAGCAGGACGTGGCTTCGGAGTATAATAGTCAGCCTTGCAGAGTGGACAGCAAGCCCGTCTGCTGGTCAACCACGGATCTAAGCACACAGCATGGAAGGCGTGACCACAAGTCAACCCGCGCACGTCGTCGTCATCCTCAAGGGTGTCGATACAGATGGCACAGGTGTCACCGGAAGACTCCAGCATCTCGGGCGGCAGCGCATCGTGTATCTGATCGTCCTCATCGTCGTGCTCGTCGTCGTGCTCGTCATCATGCTCATCGTCGGTGGCCGGACTAGCATTCCTTTGTGGTGCTGTTGTGTCGGCAGCGGGTCCACTCAAAGAGCGTGCGTCGGCGTCCTCAACGGTGACGGTTGTCCCGAACTTCTCATCGTCTTGTTCGATTGTGGTCCCTTCAGTCAGCTGCTTCTTGATCGAAGTGCCGCTGGTGATTGGTCTTTCCTCGATGGAGTCCCGTTCCTTCTTGGCTGGCATGATACCGTCGGCGTCCCGTAAACTGTTGGCCCGGCTTGGTGGCTGGGAGATACCACCACGAGTGGGGAGACCTTCCTGAGCACGGCTTGCAACCCAGCTCTTGTACTTCATCATTGGGAACTTCTCGTTCACCTCGTCCATCGACATCAACTTCTTCTCCCGCCGACGTCGACGTGGATGCGGTGGCATGTTCTCGAGATTGATGGGTTCGCCGTCGTCACCCGTGACTCGAATATTACGATTCCGCGCATTATAGCGAAAGCAGTACTTAACGCCGACAATAATCCTGTTGATGCAAATTAGGAATACCGCCGCCATGAGCGCAGCCTAAGCGTGACATGGCAACACTTTTGCTCACCAAAGATTCGTGAATACGACGCCAAAGCCCAGAGCGACAAAGAATAGCAAAGGTGATGAGCCGTTACTTCCACTACTACTGCTGGACCCACTACTGCTAGTAGAGGTCGTTGCCGGGTCGGCGGCTGGAGTGGTCGGGTCGGGTGCGAGCGAGGGAGCAGGAGTCGGGTCGGGGTGGGTCGTTGCAGACGATATGGCACTCGAGACGGTACTCGAGACGGCCTGCCGTACTTGATAGTGCAAGGTGCGGAGGGCCAGGTTGGCCAGGTCAGCCATTTCGTAATTGTCGGGCACCATGGTGACAAAGTTTCTCTATCCCTAGGTTGCTGGTCGAAGCCGAGAAATGATGATGGTTGGGACCTGCAATGACGGCGTACAGACGCACGCCCCCTAGCGACAAATGCCGCGGCGAATGACAGCCAGCGCAAGTCAATTACACGGTGGAGGGATCCCTTTCCATTGATGGTTTCGAGTCGATTGTCAAGGGAGATGCAGACGAGCCGTTGTGGCCAAGATAAACCAGGTCTGAAGGGCCCGGCCGGACAAGATGACGAGATATTAGGTATTTTGGTGGTACTTTGGTGGTAGGCAGGTGGAGTAAAGGAAGCGAGAGAGGGAAGAATGGTTGCAGTGAAAGATATGGTGGACGGAGGCTTGATGAAAAGAGGTCGAAGGGGCAAAGGCAGGTTTCAGTGGCCGGGTTGGCGCTAGAGGTTCCCGGATCTGAGGGAGGAAGTTGGAACACGCTGGGGACAGTGGGTAGTGACCAGGTGGGACCAGCGTCTGCACATCTGAAGCTGGCAGGCTGGATGCCCTGGAAGATTGGGGGAGGGGGGGGGGCTCCAGGGAAAGTATTGACCCAAGCTTGGACCAGATTTTAAATGATACATAGTACTGGCAGAAATGGGTCGGCTCTTGGGGAACAAGGGTGTCTCCTCACTCTGTCACTTTGGTCAGTCAGTCACTCGGTCACTGACAGTATCACTAATACAGATGCAGATACGAATCTGTAACTACCTAGGTACAGACATCAGTTGACATTCATGGATCCATGGATAGGCACAAGTAAGCCCGGGGGACATGGATACCCCTCTCCTGTTCCTTTGCTTACCAACTAGACCACTGGGGGCACCCGTGGACCCTCTCATAAGTACCTAGGTAGCCATATGAAGACATGACAGCCGAGCATATGATATCTTGATGGAATTCCGTACGCATCTACAGGTGTTTGTTGGTATGGCAACCTGGTTCATATCACAATTGCAGCACAGTCACCCGCGGAATGCTGTAATGTCATCTATGCTGTGGTGATGTCTCCTCAACACCTCAGCTGAGACGGGCAAGCATGGCTTTGGCTTATATGGCTTGCATGGGTGCTGCTAGTCTAGACGACTACTAGTGTATGATAGTGTATACCTAGTAGGTAGCCCTGGAGCATAGAGGGGGGGGCCGTATGGAGAACCTGGGGTGGGAATGAGGCACAGGTCTCATTAGCCGCGGCAACTGCAACACCCTAATACTCTTTCACTAATCATGGAACGGGAAGGGGAAGCTGTCGCCCAATTTCTTGGTCTGGAGTTTGGTATAGGTGATGTGGAGATTACTCCGTGACATCCGTCCGCAATGCAAAATGCGGAACCTCGCGACCTAGACTATTTACCTACAATTCTACCTACTGTCAGTCAGTTGGACAATCGAGGCCATGACATGTTGTACTTTGCAGACTGACGAAAGCAGACGTTGACTGACACCGGCCCTCAATCAGTGAGTACAGTACATTTAATTTATTGGAGATGTGGATCCCACTTGGGTTCAGCCTCCTTGATCGCCGGTCTGGGGAATTTTGACAGCCGCCCCAGTGGCTTCTACTTTATTTAGTCACTTCTTGACCGAGTCTCTGTCTCCCTTCGTAGGGCGTCTACGGGTCCTAGACTGCTAGACTATCTTCTGAATCTTGCAATCTTCATCATGGTTTCGGAGAACAGGTACCACCAATAGCTCGTTATCGATCACCTGTCCCCTGGTCCCGAACGAGCCGCTCAGCCCTCCAACCAGAGAGAAAACAGTGCTTCGGAATGATAAGCAGTGCCGAAGCCGAGATAGCCTGGTCTGACCACCTGCTAGACGATACCTGCAAAGTCGTGACAATCTATAAGGATGAGACGTATGTCTCCATCATTCATTGCTCCGGGGCCAACAACCCACACCCTTCATTCCGCTATCCTGGCCAACCCAGCCAATTCTGAACCGCACCTGCGACTCCAAAGGATGCCTCTGCATGAACCGCGGCATCCGCTTCCACCACGCGTCAATCACGGGGACGATTGCCTCACCTTGATGTTGGCTGATCTCCTTTGCAACACTGCAACACTGCAACACTGACATGATTCCCCTGACCTAGGCTTCTATGTTGGTACTACTTTGGTACTACTCTACAGTAGTACTACACAAGCTGGGCAACCTCGCCCCACAGCGGGCAACAACTGTATCGATAAGTGTAAGATCATAGTATGTCTATAGCACGTACGATTCTAGAGGTGGCTGAACGGGAGCCAACATCTCGCACGACCTTTACCGGCTTCCTTGATCACATACATACATCGTAAGCTATCTGATAGATATGCTCATTCTTTTCAGGGTTTCTGGAGTATCTTATACCGACATAGTGGACATTACGACAGTCCGATATTCCAATCTCATTGTCGTGGCGATCTGAAGACAATAGTCTGCTCCCTTTCAAGTGTGGGGTACAGGGAGGTCTGGGGGTTTGGCTTTGTCTGCCGGTATGGTCGCCGTTCACCCCGCCCCCAGGATACACTATAGCATCATGCCACGATGCTTCCTACATGCCGCAGGAGATCGACAATTAAATTCCGGGTCACTAATGCCCAGTGATGACAGCTGCGGATGGGCCGAGTCATGGGAACCAAAATTCGGTCAGCCTGCATCTTGACAACTGGAAAGATGGCTTGGAGTGACGGTGTACCGTTACGGTATCGCACAAAGCGTGAGCTCGCAAACGTACTACTCAATGCTGTATACGATCTTGATCCCATTTGTCTTCAGTTGCGGGGATAGGACAGCAATCTCAAGGATGGCGGCCATGCGCACACAACCTGGCTATAACCTGGCCGTCGGAGGCAGGCTTCTGAAGTTTCGACGCCCAGAGGAGCACAGCCTCATCATGATGAGGACGACGGACGTACAGGGCTGTTCTTGGCAGGCCTAATTCGTGATTGAGCCTCGTGGCCAATGGTCCGATGTCCGGACATGCTACTCTGGTGCTTGCACGCAGTCTCCTCATCATCTTTTATCCGCCTCGCCTGCGTCGGACCTTGTTGTGCCGATCCATTACCACCTCGACACGACGATTACGGATATGATCCCCTACCTATCACGGAAGATGGCCACGAATACCAGGGTAGCACCGAGGTAGTCCGCGATTGTGCCGTAAGACGCAGTACCACCCACACCGACTACCAGATATTAGCCACGCTGACGAAATCGACGGCATCTGGATACTTTTTCCATACAAACCCCCCTTGGCGGAACAAGCTTTTGTCTGAGCTCAAAGAGAATCTCTTGGTGATGATCTGCGACAGGTTCATGCAGACGTTGTGACAGGATGGTGGTCTGCATGCATTGCAGCGTATTGTCGTACCCAGACGACTTTCTGCCGATGTCTGCCAGTATGCTGTACCTTTCATCGTCGTCAAGCTGGAACGTTCTAGCTGGGGTTGATGACAGTCCGGCGGCACACTATCTATCCGACTACTGGTACTTGACTGTGTGCTGCGCATGCTGACAACGTCCCTGGCCCGGCAAAGAAACCCCGGCCGCTTTATCCGGCCCAGGGTCGGTCTCGGCGGTCATTCTTCATGGGTCCCAAGTAGACGGACATCAGCTTAGGCACTTTCGATAGTAACTTTATAGTTTACAAGCCTCCATACGAGAACCTAAAACTTCTGGATCAGGCTTCGTTCTGGGAAATTGACCTTCCTAACCGAAGGCATTCAAGTATATCAAACATCAGTCGCACATATAATCACGTGGGGTTTACCGCCCACTCTTAACTTGAAACCCAAGCTGTGTTAATCTTCTCTGTCGTGGAATATCGGCCCGTGGGACATTTAACTCCTCTTCACATCTGAATTTCGCATGGTCATAGTCAGGCACCATGCCATTGCCCGGCGCCTCCTCCATGTCCAAATAGCCCGGCGCATACCTCTCAATGTCATACATTCACCCATCGAAGTAGTGAGGCTTCCCGAGCCCGTCCAGGACGTCCACGATTGGAGGCTCCAAATTGATCGGCGCATTCCGCTATGTGGCTTGATATATCCCGTTCGTATAAACCGTCAGCCCTCCTGATCCAAAGCTTTTCTACGAGCGAGATCGCTATGCGGGTCAACTTGCATAAAACGCTCCGTTGTTGACGATATCGCACATAAGCACCTTGCCCATGACCAAGGCTTCCTGGTCTACAAAGATGGTCGAGCGGAAACATGGGTATAGACGACGCTGCCTTGCCTTGTCATGGTCATGGCCCAAAGCTAGGCGTGTCACAGCTGGCGGGCACCGGCTCTCGGTGATCACATAGACGAGCCGGCGACGCTCACGTAACTTTCCTATGTACGGAGGTGAGTCAGCAGAGGATGGCCCTGCAGTCTGTTACAGTAACGCGTGGTATATTGGACGGACCTCGAGGAACAAGTTTCAACCTTTCGTCTCCTCCTTTGGATCCAAATCCAGCGGATCGCCAAGCGGCTCTGGATGGCATTTGATATGGGCCGGAATCCCGCTTGGCCGGTATTTGGTGACTCCGGATATTTTGGGAATCGGGACTATTGGGATTCCGAGTCGGCGGTTCTCCACGGGGTGAAATAGGTGCCTATACTGGGAAGTTGGAGATCAGGCCTTCTGGGGGGCGGATGTGCGTCAGGGTGCCCTGTTCAGGTACTCAGCTCCCGCATGGGTCCAGCGGATGGCACTCAAGTTTTCGGGATCACAGAGCGAGGTAAACAAAAACTCAGGGCACGGCTCAGCGCCTGCACCCCCCACAGATAAGCCCTGAAGTGAGTGGGCACCTGAGTGGGCATTTCTGCCGCGCCCGGCCCCAGATTCTATTCTCATCTTGATGACTTTTAGCGCCAGGGCATGTAGAAGTGGATTTGAGATCTGCGTTTGAGGGACGCTTTTTGTCATCCCGCAAACAACCCCCGGTCTGATGCTATTCCCAGAAAATACAACCAACAAACGCCCATACATCCTCTGATCACACCTCAGCATCGCGATCTCGGAGACTCACCGAAGATGCCTCCTACGCAGCTGCCTGAGAACGGCAATCCTCTGTAAGTCATGTTCGAGTCAGACGAGAGATCGTTGCACTTCCTTTCTTTCCTGGGCCTGCAGATTACGTGTGATGTTGGGTTGCTCTCACAATCTTGCGACACCCCCCTCTACTCCAGCCCTATGAGGCTGAGATAGCTGTGGCTAAGCGAAACCCTAACCCCTTTGACATCCATTGTCATTGTTAGTTGATGGCATGAATATCGTCTTTGATTCTGATACTGACCGCAACCCTTTGTTACAGTGTCTTCTTTGACATCACCCTAGGCGGTAAGTCAACACCACCCCTTCAGGCCCTTTAATTAGGCGTCCTTTGTGTTGCTCTGGTCCTGTGCTCGATGCTACCCTTGCCGTTTTGCCACGGCCTTAACCTCAGTCATGGGCGACTTGAATCGTCGGAGGACACTCAGCCAGGACTGTATGCGGCCGGGGTTATAGCAGCCTGATCAAACCCCCTTCCGTAGATGGATGAAGCCTGACAGTGACTGATTACTTCGTCCCCAATGGTAGGCGAGCCACTCGGCCGGGTGACGTTCGAGCTCTTCAAGGATGTTGTGCCACGCACAGCCGAGAACTTCCGCCAGCTCTGCACGGGCGAGTATAAGGTGAACGGAAAGGCTCAGGGGTACAAGGGGTCGCGGTTCCATCGCATTGTAAGTTTTCTTCCACTAATACTCCCGGACTCTCAAAGCCATCCCGGAAGGGTGCCGACGATGCCGTTGCTTTGTTGTCTGCATCTTCGTGTAGACCCTCGAGGCAGCCAGGCCATGATCTGCGGGATACCAGGATATACAGGCTGATGAGGAACGATATAGATTCCCAAGTTCATGTGCCAGGGTGGTGACTTCCTCCACGGTGACGGCACAGGTTCGACGTGTATCTACGGGACCAAGAGTTTCGCGGATGAGAACTTTACGCTGAAGCACGACCGGGAAGGTTTGCTGTCGATGGCGGTAAGCATTATTCCCTCGTCTCTTCCTCTACCCTTGGTCACTCTTTCTACCCCTGGGATGCTGATGGCGTTATTGTAGAATGCCGGCCCCAACACAAACGGCTCGCAGTTCTTCATCACGACCGTGCCAACTCCCTTCCTTGACGGCAAACATGTCGTCTATGGCCGTGTCGTGGATGGTATGGACGTCGTTAGGAAGATGGAGGCCACCAAGACGGGCAGGCGCGGTAGGGATGTGCCGGATCTGGATGTCATTATTGCGCAGTGCGGCGAGATGTGATTGGGTTCCTCGAGCCTCCTTTGCTTCATAACTAGATTTAACATTCTCTGTATGGAAAATAATACATCATGATTGGGAAGTCTCGTTGCAGAGTGATTAACTCGGTATTAATTGTATAGCGTGATGGTTGCCAAGGAAGTTGTGGGATATTTGCGTTGAGGACATCACATGTGCCTATGTCTGACCGGATATATGATCCAGGCTTCACCGAAACCTTGATACTAAGTGCTCGGTACGCGGTCTACTGAAGCGTTCACTCTTCCTCTCCTATTCTCGTAGACTTTCCGAATTGACAGATTATCTCTCGAACTTTCTACGGGTCTTCCATGTAACGATGAGTCTCTGGCGTTAGTTGTACATAGCATTTTGTGGCGGAGCGTCTTTGTAGTAGCGTTTCTCGAGTCCCTGGAATAGATACAACCGTGTAATGTGAGAAGATCTACTCGAGTGATTATATCACCCACCGAACGACGTTGACTCTACTAGCCTACGGCAAAGTCGCTAGGGAATGTCAGAATACGGACTTCCTTTGACCCATAAAGAACCTTCCTCTACGAGAGTGTCCTACATTTCATATCAACACAAGCGGGAGAGCTGCTTGGGACAAGCATACACACACACACACACACACACACCAACAGGAGTATAGTGAAGGGCTTAATTCATATGATGAGCTACCTAGCAGTGATGCCCTCACAGAACGTCCAGCTTCAAGCCGGTTCTGCGCCGAGCCCAAAAAACACTGGGCGAGAGCCCCGTCCACTGTATCTCCATCTCGGTAGACCATTGCTAAGTGATGCTGTTTGAACGCCATAATGCAAACCATATAACACCCTCTCTGGTATCTTTGCTGGTGGTCCAGCCACATGGAAGGTGAGATACGCCTTTTCAATGCCCTTAACAAAAGAAAATATGCCTTACCTTTCCCAAATCATACGTGACCTCTCAATAGACTGAATGCTGGAAAAGTAAGGAAGTGAGATGTCTGGTAGGTTGGCTAGGAAAGATTGCGCTCAATGCGTGATCGTCTCCTCTTGAACGGCTCAACCGTGGGGGCGACTCCGGGTGTGGGTATGATAAGTTCGCCGTCACTGTTCTCCCCAACAACCATCGCAGCTTCTGAGGTTGTGGTCACCGCAAATGCACTGCTAGTAGCATAATTGCTGATGATTGCGCTGCTTGTGACTGCGCCCGCCGTAACGGTAACCGTGCTTACTCCCTATTTGACCATGTTAGCTGTGGACGAGGCAAATTATTGTGTAGTGTGAAGATCATACCTGGGTTACGGTGACTGTACTGGGCTGGAAGTTTGTCCCAGCGCCTTTGGTCACCGAGGGTGCCGAAGTTGTAAAAGTCAGGAAGGTTGAGGGAGTAGCAGCAGCCACACTACCAGTAGCGGATGAGCCCTTGAGGTCCGGAGGAGCCGACATGCCATCGTTGGAGTTGCTGTCGGCGCTGACACCATCGATAGGAACGGCGAAATTACCAGTGAGCTCCCCAGAGACGGCAGCATTGGAGTATGATTGGCCCTTGGCGAAGGATTTGACCATGTTGACCTTCGCCGTGGTGGAGTCGCAAGCGGGAGATTTCTCGTCGCCGAGGTCGTCGGAGCAAGCGTCGACAATTTTGAGGTCCATGCAAGATGTGTAAACCTCAGGTGTGGTGACATTGACACCTGCGTCTCCAATCATGGCATTGTCCTTGGACAGAGTAGGCCAGTCCCAGACCCAGTAGAGGGTGTATTGAGCGCCGACGGTGATATCAGTCGGGAGCTGTATGTCGGATTGGCACCACAAGTCAGAGCCTTGAGGATTCTCGGCAACTTTGCTGAACTGTTCCTGCCGAGAGGTCGAGATTTCCCCCGAGTTGAACTGGTAACACTGCCCATCATCGTAGTTGCGCGTCGCCAGAAGACGTCCTCGCTTGTCACCGCCGGTCCCATCCGTGTTCCAGACATTATGGATGGCCATCAGAGTGTCATTGGCACCCGGCTGCTCCGTGCCATAGATGTAGATGGTTCCCCGGTTGCGTGGCTTGTTCTTTTGTGTTGATGGGAGCGTCACATGGCCGTTCTCCTCGTGGCGCAAGGCGATGTAGTCGCCAGGAGCGGTAACCAGTCGGGGGTATTTGGAGTTTGTGTAGGCGCCGATGGACTGTTGAGGGCTGCAGATGGAATCGGTAGGAAGGATAACAGCACCTTCAGCCCTACCATTGGGAGGGATCTGCCACAGGTCGTCTGTGATATCGCCTTTGAATCCCGGGTCATCGCGACCTACAAAGGCTCGCTGATAACCCGTGGGACTGATCATGGTGCCGTTGGTCGCGAGACGATTCAGCTGCTCAACCCAGGAGTGAGCGGTAGCAGTAGGTAATCCCGAGAGAATGACCACTGCCACGATGGCGCCCCTTGAGGTGGTAAGGCCAAGCATGTTGTCGTAGTAAACAGTGAAAGTTGCTTTTCTGTTATAGTCAGGTTGATCGCAGTAGGTTGGCAAAGCGGCTAGCGCGTTTGATTTGGTAGCAGAGAAGATTTCTCGATTTTTTCTTTCTGAATGAACGTTATGGCTGTCTCGGTTGTAGGGCAGGGCTTTAGTAGTTTCCTTCGAGATGGACGTTGCTGGATTGTATTGTTGTGCCGGCACAATGGCGTCAAAGGAAATAAATCGAATCTTGCTCGAGTACAAAGATGCCTTTAACGACCCGCGGTAACAGTCAGGCCTGCTGATGCAAGAAAAGAAGAAAAGCGAAGAATGGTATGCTGGTCCTTTGATCACAATAGCATTGTGCACAATGGACGTCGGTATGGAGCTGTATAAGAGCCTTTTGACTCGGGTGAAAGCCCAAACTTCGGACGATTTCCACCAACAGGCGGCAGGTCTGCTTTGAAAGGAACCCTGATCGTCACCCCTCGGCACAGGTCAGTGGAAGGTGGAGTGGCGATCCGAGCGAGAGACCAATATCAAACAATAAGCCGAAGGTAAGGCCAGGATGGGCACGGCGGAGAAGCGGTTGCACGCTCGGTCCCGCTCCTGCAGATGAGGTGATGTCTCGCAGACTGTTGTGGATATCGAGAAGGAATTGAAGATCAATTTCAAAAAAAGAGAGAAACGAAGAATCAGAATATGAGATCAAACAAGTACGGATCGGTGGACGGATCCACGGATGGTCGAATTGGAGTGACTTGGTCCAGATAGTAGACTACTGCCTTGTCATTGATACCTCGGGAACGAAGCCGTGTGAGTTCTGTTCAGGACTTGTAGGTGTAAGTGGGCACTCTTGTTAGGTGAAACGTAGCTATTGGCGAGCCGAGAGGTGATGAGAGGTCATAAACGATCGAGGTTGGATGCGGAGGAAGCTTTACATAGGTGAAGAAGAGCACTCGAGTCCACCTAGGCGCGTGTGTACTGTGGAGCTTCCACTCACGGTGAGTATGCAGTCTCCCGGTCTGATGTACCTATGTACGGTAGGTCAATACTGGTTGCAGAGTTGTCAAGGGTGTACAGCAGGTGGTTGATGGGAAGTCGCGGCACACTGATCTATCCAGGATACTTGGCGGTGCAGGGGCAATGGTCCAGATGGTCCAGATGCGACCCCATGTCGAGGAACAAACCATCCACCCATTTTCAAGAGTAGAAACGAACTCATGCACTTCTCATGATACGAGGGCATAGAGACGTGGGGATGAGCCATAACGACAGAGGCATCCTCTCTGTTTGGCTGCAGTGGTGACTACTTTCGTCCCATGACTGCGTGGATCTCCTCAATCAACGTTGCAAAGTGGAGAGATCCAATATCCATAATCAATGTTCCAGGTGTCCTGTGCCGAGTGCCCGATCTAACTTCAAAGTTGATCCACAGTACCTGCATACTCCGTATGTATGCGACCATATGTGGGCGGGGTTGCGCGTCTGTTGAAGCAGCATGTCTTACAATGTCAAACAATTGGAAAGGCGAGGTTGGGCACGGAGGAGATGAGATGAGGTTGAAGAAGGTGGGCGGCTCTGTGCCTGCAAGATCTCAAGTGGGGTTGATAGGGCTTATTGTTAGACGCTTGCCGCCTAACAGCTCGAGGTAGCAGTGGCGGCTTCCCCCTGCTGGCTGGTACTGAAATATAGTATTGTAGTACTTGTTACCCGCTAGAGAATTTATTACCTTCTGGAACCTTGGAACACTGAACACTTGGTTAGCTTACCCCGGAGCTGCAGGGTGCCTAATCCCTGCCGATTGAGGTTTACTGTGGATGTGATGGTCCATGCGTCCTTCCCGTCGGGGCCACTCTTACCACTCGTTTCTAATCTGTGCACAGCATGTCAGGCATCTTCCGACGAGCCAACCACCACTCATTCAAGACAACCTTGGAACTCAAAACCTTCTCACCGCGCCAATTTCCCCCGAAGTAGCGCCAATGTCTGTTGTCAGGGTCAGGGAAGCCACCTCATGTGCTTCCCATAAACACCACCCGCTCTGCCGCTGTCCGTGAGACGATGATCGTGCGTGTCGCACTCGCACTCACAGAGACGGCGGCTAATGCAGTCCGATGGCATCCCAGAACCAACGAAATCGAAATAGCTGGCGCGCCAGTCTGATCCACCGTGCCGCGTCTGGAGCCCGGCTGCCCTCAAGGACTGGCTGCCATCGACGCTTCAACATCCGAATGCCGGGTATCGCCTGGCATTGATAAATAGAGGCTCTTTCCCCTGGCCTGGAATATCTCCCCAGTTCTTCGGAACCCGGCTCGTTCTTGCACTTCATCGACCCACCACACAATCCCCTCAATGTTCTCACATCGGCCGCTGTTTCCGAGTCCGCCTTATCAAGTTTGATATTGCTTGTCTGGCACGATCACCTTGGAAAGGTACCGGAAAGCACAAGCCGATTGAGGCGCTACATGGGTGACTGTCGTGGTCTGACAGTTATGAAACGCCTGCTCTTGTCATACCGTTGATGGTGTGTGTGTCTATCTCTTGAGCTTCAATCGTCAAGGGCCAACTATAGCCAGACGACCTCCTCCATCCTGTGTTGGTAGAGATTGCAGCTTTCCACCTTGATCCGCTATTTGTTTGTTCGAAAGTCTTCGGTTGAACAAACACTGACCAGCATGCGGTGTTTCCACATGAGCACGAGGCACAGTTTCGAGATCGATCTTGTACCAAGATTCAAGATCTCATCCAGGAAGAGCTCGGAAAAATGTCGTTCGCATACTCCACCTTGATTTTCAACAAGAAAGGATCGTATGCCTCGAGTTTCCGGCTCAATGTCACCTACGACTACTTCTAGTACTCTGAAGTTCAACCAAACCCGCCTTGAATAATAGTTAACATGTGTGTCGATACTTGCATGTTGGTGGTAGGTATCATGAAACGCCAAAACCCCTGAATACACCCTGTCCACGATGCCACCAGCAAAAACTCCCTGACCTATCATCCGGATCTTGCCAACTGTCGCTCCACTTTTGAAACGAAGAAGATGATAAACACATTGCAGTCGAGTCCTGCTATCGGGCCCGGCACCACGACAGGACTCGGCCGGTTAGGTGCTCGGGCTCATCACTCTGTCCTTGTTGGCCGTTCTCCCCATGTCCAACCCTGACCATCCTGACAGTTTATCACCGGGGTCGGCGCAAACTTGGCGTGGCTCATACGAGAACTGAGATCATTCCCCGAAGTCCCATACCTCCGCATAGCACCTAGGGAGTAGGCGTCGTCGTCATCCTCATCCCGACACCGTTTACGAGTGATCAAGGGACCAAGTCCACCAGACCCACCCGCATACTCTGGCATTTGTCTTGACTCGCCCGCCGACAAGCCTTCATGGTGGTGGTGATGATGACGCTGCTGTTGCTGCTGCTGCTGCGACTGATACTGGCTGAAATCATCCTCCCAGGCCGCAGCCGACTGTCCAAACTGCGTTGAGGTGCCCGGGTCTCCTGCTTGAACCCCATCGCAATTCTGACTCGATGCGGTGGTATTCCAAATGTCGCGCTCGTCCGTGGCAACATTGGTCCTCAGTCCCAGCCGGTCTCTAATGCTACGATCATTCTGGAGATGCTGCAGCTCACGGTGTAGGTAGTCATCCGAGGGACCGGTTGCGGCTCCGGCTCCTGCGCTTGTCCTTTCCTCGGCGCGTAGTTGCGCGAAAGCATCATATGGGTGCTGCAGCTGCCGCACATTGTCACCCAGGTGATGGAGTCTCGTTTCACTACCCACGCTTGTCGACAACCCATCATGGGCGGTTATTGGTAGCCCGTTGCCCAGATCGTGGTGTTCCCACTCGAGAGCTAGGGCGTTGTTGGCCACATGGTTGCTATTGTTTATGTTGGACCATTGCTGCGTCGCCAGATTAGACGGATCACCAGCATCACGGCCTTGCAGGGTCGAGTCACTGTCATCATCATCCGGTTCGTCGTAGAAGGCGTTGTTCCCAGTGCCATCTAGATAAGTCCCGGTCGAGAATGACCCGCTCGTCAAGAAGCTAGACTCGGTGTCCGTGGCTGTCGTGGTGGACAAGAAGCTCAGGTCATGGCCTCCCAGGTCTTGCGCGTGGACACCGATGCCGGAAGAACCATCGAAACCCGTTGCAAAGGACGATGGGAGCGCTGCCGACGGCGGAGGAGTCACAAGGCCGTTTGTGAAGCTTGCATGAAGGCTGAGGGATGAAGGCCCATAAGACGGCAGCGGCGAGACGGGCATCGAGGGTGGCGCAGAACTAGTGCCGCCGTGCGAGAGATTCAAGTGGACGTTCCCGTTGTTCCATACGGGGCTGAAGTTCTCAGCCATCTGTGCGTTGAGAAGCTGCTGGTACGCGGGCGAGGGCGACATGACAACCCGATCCTTCTGGGTGGTAGTACCGCTGAGGAGCGTCCTTTCTTGATGCACCGGCGACAGAGGGTCAACGGCAGTTAAGAACCGCCAGTTTGTGCCCGCAGGCGTCTCGCACAGGTTTTGGTCCTTGTCGAAGAAGTGGATGGTGTTGAAGGTCCAGAGAATCACTGCACGGCGTGTCCAAGTCAGGTTCGACGAGCCGGGGGCCGCTGGCGGGGATGACCACAGTTCTTGGAACATAGCAGTCCCCCTCATCAAGTCCATCTGAGTGACGACTTCTGCCTCCTTCGCGTCGTCCTCCTTCTTCGTCCGGCTCGTCCCTCTCTTGTCCTTCGGCAAGAGATACGGTGGGTACTCGGCACATAGCTGCAATGCCTTCGCCCACTGCATTGCAGGAAACGGAACGGACCAGACGTTGCCCCTGCGGCGATCCGGACAGTCACAGCTTGGATTTCTGTCGTGGCACCCACGAACATGGGTATACACAAAGCTCATCTCCCTGTCTTCCACGAACGTCGTCCCCGAACCGTCACTGCACAGCTCGGGCGGCCGCTCGAGGCGTGTCCGCACGCACCAGTGGTGGTTCTGCAAAACGCCTTGGCCAACGGTGATCTTGACAAGCGGCCTGAGAGCACTTCCTTTCGGAATGTCCTTGACGCTGTGCATATCGAGTGTGACGTCCATGTGGATGATATCGCACTGGCTGTTGGAATGCAAATGTGCATTCTGCAGGTTGTGATGATCGACGACACCCTGCAGACGGGCATGCAGCTCCGGGTGGTCTACCTCCCACTCATCGCACACCTCGCGGACAGAACTGGACTCGGTCTGCCTCATGGTCCAGGCATACTCGTGCAGGAGGGTATGGCGAATGCTGCGATCCTCCTTCTCCCGGCCGCCCCAGTCCTCTTGTCCGCTGGTGAAGGCGTACCGGTGTGGGAAGTCCCAAGCGGGCAGAAGTCCCTGCTCGGCATGGTAGGTCTTCACGTCGACGGTCTCCTCCTCACGCTTGACGCCGTCCTTGTCCTTATAGACGCGTGTCTCGGTGGACGACTGGTCATGCAAACGGTCATTGGAGAGATACAGCCAGCACATTGATGGGCTGACCTGCACGCGGGACTTTGTGGACAGCAGCTGCCCAAAGTACTCGTAGTTGGGACGTACGTCCGGCAGGCGGTCCTCCTTGAGGGCGTTGAGCACGGGGTCGTCTTTGAAGGACTTCTGGTCCGTGGTCTCCTTGTACCAACGGCCCGGGCTGGTCTTCTTCTTGTCCTTGCCGCCCTCCTCAGAGCCTTTGGAGAAGAAGAAATGGTCTGTGAGGGAGCACGTGTGTTAGTCGAGGTGGTGTCGCCCGGATTTAGACAGGTTGAGCTGGGGTATGAACAGGGGTTGACTATCCATGCACAAAAGTGGTACAAAAGCACTCGAGGCCAACGTCACAACCACCAACGTCGCTATGACATCGAGTTGCACTGCATTTCACTTTGGTGCGTACTCCCCTTTTCCACATGGGTTTGCAATACTGACGGGGTGGCGGAGCAAAATGAAAGGGGTGCAGGGCTCCAACTCACACGCTGGATGGAACCTAAAGAAGTTCTTGATCACTTGGATGTGACTCGACACCTGCTTACGCTCCCTGTACATGGGGTGTTTGACCTTGACCCAGCAGTCCTCTTCTGGCTTGTGTCTTGGTCTGGGAGGCTTGCACTCGCAGGTCTTGGCCTTCTCGTATGTATACGGCGTCGGGTTGTTTGAACCCGGAGGCAGACTCTGCTTGTACGCTATCCAGATGTACTCGCAGATGAGCATGTTGCGGCCGTGCTGCTTCTGGTGCAGAAAATACTTGCGCCGGCCCATGTGCACGATCAGGAGCAATGCTGTTCGTTGCCGGATCGCTCTATCAGCAAGTAGTCCACCATGTGAGGAGTGGGGAGCTGATATGATCTGACTAACCATCGAGGAAAGCGTCCTCCAACACATCTGGCCATACTTGCTTCTCCTTGTCCTTCTGCTTCATCCGATACTGACAGAACTCGTTGGACAGGTAGATGGGATTCTTGAGGCTGTGCCTGCTCTGGCGCTGCACGCTTAGATGATGCCGCCGGAGCCTGAGGGCGGACGACCCAGCTGCCGCCGCCGCCGCGGATCCGCCATGGAGGGACTGCGTTGGTAGGATGGGTGGGATAGGGGCTGGGATTGGGGCGAGGGGCCCTAGCGAGGACGATGACAGTGTATTGGGCAAGGCCGGGGAACACGATACTGCTGACGATAACGAAGGTAAGGGTCGCTGCCCGTGAGGATACTGATGCTGGGCATTGCCTGTTGACTCCTGGAGGGGTTCCCTGACGTTGCCACTGAGACTACTATACTGGCCCCTGACATTACTGGTGTTGTCATCGTACGAGCTCCCGCTGTTGTCATGCCCATACTCGGACATGGGCTGGTGCGTCGAGGGCGAGTGCCTCTGAGAGGGTAGCACCGGCCGGTGAGGATCCAGAGAGACCAACATCGAGTATGTACGCGTGGGACAAAGTGCGATAGAGAGCCACAGGAATTCAAGTCAAATGCTTCACCAGCCTCTGGAAGAATGCAAAAACAATTCGGGCGTCAACTCTCAAATGCCTCGAGGCACAAGTATAGAAGGAACGTGTATGGGTCGGAAAGAGAAGAGAAGAGAAGAGAAGGAATGAACAACTACTGAGGCGGAGGCTCGCAAGACTGAATGCCTCAGAAGGGGATAATATAAAAATAATTGGACCGCAAGGCCAGAGACAGATTCCCTAATGACGACGACACACACTCACTCACACAACATACTCCTTCCTCTGGGTCCAAAAGGGGCAACATGCTTCGGCTTATACTAAAAACAAACACACACAATACAACCCCAGGCCAGTCTGCTGCTCCCCTCCCCCCTCCCCCTCCAACACCTGATGGTCCAGTCCAGGTCACCCCGTCGCCGCACACCATGCCCTTCCCATACCCCCTTCCTCTCCCCTGTTTCCCATCCCCCAGAAAGGTCTCGTTGAGGGCCCACTTCCGGTTCCTGGCAATGCAATGCCTAGGGAAGGGGACGACGAGGGTCGTCTATACTCTAGAAGACGCCACGGCCCCGGCATTGCCAGTGGAGATCACCCTTTGAAAGTTTTCCAGACCACCCGGCGAGGAATGGAGGGGGAATTATGGGGGGAAACAGGACCGGATTACTGAGGAGCTCAGGGCAGCGCTGACCACATGGGTGCTGGGGCGGGACCCACGGCTCCGGGGGCGGCCAGGTCCTCGAGGCATGCGAACAAGATTAGCAACAGACATCGTCTTTCAAGGCAAAAAAGAGAATCAGCAGGGAGAGGTCCCATGAGGTTCAGTCTGGGGTTTGGGTTGTGAGGGGGGGCCCACATAAGCCGTGGTCGTTGCCCGGTTGGCTCGCGGAGGAGATCTCCTTAACAAGGGATGGTCAAGACACACAACACACAAACGAAAGTACCATAATCGCGCCCTTGTACCAAGGATTGCAGTGTATTTCGGGACTGGCGCAGTAGCCTTTAGCCCTAACTACCCTATTCAGTACGACTTGAGCGTCATGCACCATCCTCATCATCCTCCCCGATCTCGAACTTCTGTCTGGCACTGCCCTTGGCTGTGAGCTTCTGGAGTGCCACACTGTTCACCTGCCCCCCAATCTTCTTCTGCATCTTGGCGATCTCCTCTTCAGCATCGACCGCCTCGGCCTCGGCGTAATCCAGAACAAGTCTGCGACCAAGCAAATGAGTGTCCTTAAGGGACTTGATGGCGTTCTCCGCTTCACGTGGCGACTCGAATTCCGCGAAGGCAAAACCACGTCTGTCATTTCTGTTAGTAAGATGAAACACAATGTACCCATGATAAAGAAAATTTTGAACGTACGATGTGTTGCCGAACTTCTTCGGAATGCGGACGACTCTGAGCTTGCCGTAAGTGCCGAGCAGACGCCGAAGATCAGTCTTGGATACCTCAAAGGCAAGGTTCTTAACGACGATCTTCGTCCTCTGGCCAGCAACTTTCTTGGCCTTGTCCTCCCGCCGTCTCTCCTCGGCCGCATCATGCCCCTTGTGCGAGGCCTTTACTGCCAAGGTGTGGCCGTCCAGGACAGACCCATCCATGGCCTTGAGAGCTGCATCTGCCTGCGCCTTGGAGCGGAAATGGACGAAACCAAAACCCATGCTCAACACCTGGCCAGGTTTCTTGGCATCAAGTTTCGTCTTGACTTGGGCACTGACGAAGCCGTCCAGAGACTTGAACGCATCGGCCAACTGCGCCGTCGTGGTATCAAAGCTCAAGTTCTTGACGTACAGAGAAGTAGCGTTCTGTGCATCAGCATCATCGTCCTGCTCGAGGAGATCGGTGCCAGAAACTTTCTGCACACCCCCACTTTGCTCGGTCTGAGGCTGTGTGGTAGAAGGCACTGGGTCCGTGAATAGAGTAGCAGGGGCCTTTTCCAGGAACAGGATGGATGAGCCCATACGTCTGTAGGACAACTTGGCAAACGCAGTCCTACAAGCCACAGGCTGGGAGAATTGGACAATTGCAATGGTCTTGCTCGGTGGCATCAGGACTTGTAGCACATTACCCCCGGCAGCCTCCTCGAAGGTCTTTCTCAACTCTTCGAGGCTGGTACCATAGGGAAAGTTCTTCACCAGGATCGCGTTATCTCCCTTCTTTTGCGACTTGAAGGCATCCACATTCACCCCGTGAGAAGAGAAGTAAGTTTTGGTGTCCAGAATGACCTGCGTCTCGGCCACTGCCTGTCTCACCGCGGCATCGGTGGATGTGGGGTCGAGGATCTCCGATTTGGACACCCCAAGACGATCTGCAGTTGACGCAAGCACGGCATCTTGATTCATGAATAGCGAATTCCAGTTGAAAGTGGATGTGGCGGCCTGCGCCTTCTTCCGCAGAAGATTTTGCTTCTTCAGCGGCAATTGGGAGATGGCATAATCATCAAGCTGGTGGTCCTTCTTGGGTTGGCCCGGGAGGATGTGAAGGATGCGACCTTGGAAAGGTTTGCCATCCGCATCTTCGAGGGCAGCAAGTGCAGAGGCAGGGTCCGAAAATGAGACGTGGGCGAACCCCTTACCTTTCCCAGGGGCCGAGACAGCAACATGTACCTATATCATGATTAGCATGATGATCCTCAAACGGTCTTTTGAATACAGTAAAAATGAAGTATCGCCGTTGATCAGGATATCGAAGCATCTACTAAAATAATCGACCCAAGAACATCTCATCAATTGCCTTGCGGCATAAGCTGTCCCTATCAAGGGTTCATCACATAAGGCGGGGATAGAAAGGGGATCTTGAACAAGAAAGAAATTTGTAGCTCACCTCTTCTGTCTCTCCGTATTTTCCAAAGTGTTGTCTGAGCTCGTCCTCTGTTACCTTGAAGGGCAGATTTCGAACAAAGAGCCTACCTGTGCGACGAACCTGCTCTGTCGCATTGTCTTCGGTGGGTTGGTCGACAGGCGCCTCATGAGGCGCCGGAGAAACGCGGTCCATGTCGACGTCTGCCGGTGGTGGAGGTGCGGCTCTCTCAGCCGGCTGTTGCGTAGGCACAGTGACTGCAGGTGCAGACACGGCGGACGCAAACGCTGAAGGATCATCTGGATCAACCAAGTCGAGTAGCCTGTTCGTCCTCGACCTCATCCAATCGTCATCTGTGGCATCAGTTACTTCCGTTGTCTTTGGTAGCACATCCTGCTCTGTCGGCTGGGGGGTAACAGCTGTTATTGGTGCCGGAGCCTCGACTTGTTGTGCAGGAGGTTCTTCCCCCACGCCTTCTGTCTGGTGCTTGGGTTTCTTCGCCGGGATCGTTTCATATTCATCATCGCTTTCGGCACCGTCCGGTACGACTGCCATCACAGTGTCCTTCTCTTCTGCGCGCTGAGCAAAGATGCCTTCGAGCTTGTGTGAGTTTGTCTGTCCAGGCTTCATGACATCAAGGAATTCTTGGAACTTGGGGTCGGACTCGTCCAGCTCGCCCCTTTTCCTCTTGTTGCTGTTCACCTCGGCATCCTTTGCCTTCGGCTCGGGCTCGGGGGTAGGTAGTTTGTTCTGAACATGAGCAACCTTCCTCGCAGTGGGCAGGGAAGGGTCTGATATCGGTCTGGCCAGTTCAACCGAGATTCTGGCCATGCGGATGTAGGACCGATTGAAGTATTTCACGGCCTTGGCTGCTTCCTCAACCGTCTTGTAGCCAACATATCCAATCCTCCTCTTGGGTATCAACTTGACATCTGTGACCTCTCGACCGCCGGTAGCAAAGTGTTTCCGGAAGTCAGCCTCTGTGACTGTGGGCGGCAGGTTCTTGACGAACAACCGCGACGACTCCATGATTGCAGTGAGTGTGATTCGATCAACGAATACTTCGCACTCGGATTTCGACACGAACTCTTCTGAAGGAAGTTGGGGTTGAAGAAGTTGCGTGGAGTGAGAGAAAGAGAGAGAGAAGAGACAAGACTTTTCAGCTTTAAGCTCGCAGTAGAAAAAGAAAGAAAAAAAAGCCCGTCCAAATTTTAATGGATCCAGAACAATATGATTGGTCAGCGCGTCAGGAGCTTCCACGCCTTCCCCACAGAGTGCCTGAGTGCTCTCAAAGCCACGTGCCCCACTTAATTGGCATGGTTATGTCAGGGGAGCTTGTGCCGCCAAAGCCTCCGGGCCGTCTTCATGTAGTTTAATGGACTAACTTCATTGACGACACAACAATTCTCAAACAACGCGAATCATCCTCAGCAACTGCGAGTCTAACCCACGACCTGTAGCCTGCATATCCATCAATTTACTCTCAGGTACGTGGGAAAGCACATCCGACCCCGGTCACCGCTACCACCGGCACGGCGCATCGAGTGCCTCGCCGGGGCAGCGGATTGCGACTAGACGACGCTGGATAACACCGGCTGTTCGAGGAAGAGCCCTATCCAACATCCACGTCTATCATAGTTGACGGATCTGACGGCTAACAATCACACTGTTTACCAGAACCGAATCGAGTAATCAGACGCCATGGTCGAAGGAGGCGCATCATCCCCGGGCGCCCGGGAGAGGCTCGAGGCTCAGATCAAGAGTGCCGACATGGTGAGGAGGCTATGTGCCTGAGAAATTCAGGGTGTTTGCTGACAACGAGCGACACAAAGACGGAAGACATGCAACAGGAAGCCATCGAGACCGGTAACCCCCCCCCC